>OY754987.1:18130518-18382051 GCA_963576475.1 Molanna angustata
TAAGGAATTGATAATACCATCATTTAAATCAGACGTGGTGGCCGTTTAAAAGTCATTGGGAAAGGGAGGTCCTGTGGGGACGAGTCTTACACCTTGTTAAGCTTGTTTTCCCGTTTTCAAATGTGAGTAGGTCGTGTGAGGATGGGTTCTGTGTTTTGTTAAGCTTGTTTCCCCGCTATCTCACATGTTCATGTGTGGACAGGTCTTACGTTTTGTTGTTAAGCTTGTTTCCCGCTGACGGTGTAGATAGGTTGTGTGTGTGGACAGGTCTTACGTTTTTTCAGGCTTATTTCTCCGTTACTTTACATTTTTGGGGTCAGGTCTTACGCTTTGTTAAGCTTGTTTTCCAATAGCAAACCCTCTCTCAGTGGTGTGCATATCGCGTATACGTGGAGATTCAATAATCATGTCGAGTCATAAATTTGAAATGTGACCTGGCGCCCATATTAAAATCTTGTTGCTTGGTTCTTGAGGAAAGACGTGTTAATTAGATTAGATTAGGAAGATATAAATTGGTACGATAGGAAGATTCCCAGTCCTTGTCCATTCCTAAACCTTAAAATCTGACAGAGAAGCCAACGGGAGATGTCATACATTGAAGACTACCATGAATTGGCTTATGAGGAAATCTTCAATTGAAAGGATGACGAAAGTATAGTGAAATTTATTCATCTCATCGATTCTACATATGAGCTAAGTATTCATATTAATTTTTTTCATTGTGATTCCTGAATAATCAAAATTCATAATTTAAATTGTTTTCTTTCAGAATTGAATTTTATTGTTCTCAAAAAGTGCAAAAAAAAAAATAAATTTTATTGATAAATTTATAATCAATAAAAAAAAATGTTACAATTTAATACCTAAAGTACATATTTTTATTTACAAAATTAATTTGCTTAGCAACAAAAAAATAATTAATTTTTAGTTACTGTGTGGAAAAAGTATTGTTAAAAAAAATATATTTTATTACTGTGAGGGTGAATAATTTTTTTTCTTGAGGAAGATATAGTTTGGTCTTCGCGTTGAATAGTTCACTAATTTATATTTTTCCTGTTTAAAATTTTGAAAGTTAACTTTGAAGTGATTTTAATTTGAAATTTATATTGCTTTGTTGTTTTTCATTTAGAAAGCATTATTAAATAAATATTGATAAAAGTCTTTACAGTTTTCTTAGCTGTTTTATTTAATTTAAAATTGTAAATTCAGTTTTAGTTATTTAAAGTATTTTGAGTGTGTGTGATACTGGGAGAAGATAGTTGTTATTAAATGTTTTACATTTATTTTAAAAGAAACTTAATAATTTTTCAGAATTTCTTCTTGAAAGCCGACGAAGTTTATTGATATTTATATTAGGATGAATAGTGATTGCCGTTTCGGAAACAAATTGAACCATTTTATTATAAAACGAATAAATATATTCTATTGGTGAGTACAATATTTAAAAATTGTCGTTTCATTACATTTAGAGAAAATTATTGCTTTGTATTTTTCAAACATAAACATTTTTCAGTTTTAAATTTGAATCGTAAAGATAATTTATTAAAAATTAAATAGTATTACTATTGAACATTGAAGTTTGCTGTTAGTGTTGATGTAGAATGATTTATTAAGTTATTAAATAAAAGTAGTTTCTTGGTTTGATAAGAAAATTTCATTTGGTGGACATCTATTATTGAACTTTATAACAAATTTTTTTAGTCGAGACTCAAACCATTTCGCATTGATTTTTCTATTGACCTATTTTACAAATAATTCCTGTTTTCACCGCAAGATACCGTGAGGAGTGATTAAACTGTTTTGACATTTCCAAATGTCAGGGATTTCAACTTTCATAACTTCGGAAATATTGAATTTTTATGATTTGGAGTTATAAATTCGTTTTGATTCAAATTGAAATACAACTTTGTTGTGATTTTTAAAGTCAGTGGCTATAGTAAACCATTTTTTTTTATATATTTTCGTGTTAAAATTCAGCAACTGTCGTGATATGTCAGATTCATTTTCAGGTTGGAACATCGTAATCACGAGTGATTTTATGACTTTTAAAGGTTTAATTCCAAGTGAATATTTATTTATACTGTTGTGAAATTGTGTTTTGCATCGATTTGATCTATATTTGGTGTTATTTATTAACAATTATCGTCTTAAATACAACATATAATTTGACGTTTAAAGGTTATGTTTTACGATCTCATATATTTGAGAAGTTTAAAAAAATTGATTAATATTGTGCAGTTCTTGTTAGAATATTGAGATTCTTTAGTTTTGTTTTCATTGATAAAGAAGATAGTGAATAAAAACTTCATTTTGTATCAGTTTTCATATAATAAATTTTTGTGTTTCCGAGTGATCATAATATTAGAGGATTAACTTATAGAATTTTACGATTCAATTAATATTATTCAATATGAAAAATATTCTAAATTCAGTTTTGAAATCGGTTGTTGTTTTGAAGAATCATTTGAAATTGCTTAATGTCAAACTTCATACTTTACAAATTCGAGTATGGTTTATACACAATTATAAATCGTCAAAAATAATTATCTTAATTCAACAGAATTACAACGGAGTTGCAAAGATATTTGATAGGAGAAGAATTCATCACAAGTTTAAAATTTTTGATTTTGTATTTGAAAAGAATTATCATAATCAAAATTTTTAGTTTTATTTTCAATTAAATTAATAACTTGATGTATGGAAATAAAATCAATAATAACATTTCACCATTGCTTTATTCTTTGATTTAACTAGATTTGAAGGGGATTAGAAATTTTAATATTAATATTTTTTTTGAAACAATAAATTTGGTCAAGTTAATAAAAATTGATTCATGTTTTAATTTTCATGTTTTTAATATTGTAATTATGTTTCAGGATCAGTCGTCATGATGGTACAATGATGTAAGTTCTATTTGAATGAGATATGATATGAGACGGCGAGGATGGTTCAGGAAAAAAATTTTTTTTTGTTGTTTGTTTGTATATATTTTTGTTAGGTAAGTTATATGAGGAAGTTAGAAACATTATGTTTCATTATTTTATGTTAGTAGGAGGTATTTTGAACTTCTTTATAAACATTTTTAGGAGAAGTCAATTTTTGAAATCTTGATTAGTGAAAGAATATAATCAATGAATTTCTTTTGTATATAATTTATTTATCGTTTGTAAAATTCATTTATATGATTAAATGGATTATTCCATGTCATATAATTTTAAAAATTTTACATAGTTTTTTTATTATTAATTTTTAGGGTATAATATTTGATATACCAGTCATTTTATTCAAGGTTGATAGTTGTCAGCGTAGTTTTTTTTGTATAAATCATATAAGATCATCTAATATAGAGTCGGAAAATTTTAATATTTGATTGATTTTGTTTTAAGATGATTGATTGTTTGTTGTCAGAGTTGAATTAGAGCTTAGATGGGGAGATATTCTCACTCCATATCTTCCTGTTGTTGTAAATTCTGGTCATAATTTGAGTGGTTGTGATTGGAAAGAGCACTTCGATTAGTTCACTTCGATATCTGTCCACAACGAAAAGATCAATTATTATAATCATAATATAAAAAAAAACAAAATTAATTATACACTTGATTATAGTTGGTAGGAATACATGATTGAATCAATTCGAGGGCTGGCAACGATATAAAAAAAATCAATTTTCAATTTTTGCATAATGTAAAATTTTTGGACAATTATTTGTTTTGTTCATAGTCTATCAGCAGTGCGAAAGGTTGGTTAATATTGAGTAAATAAAAAAATAATTGTCGTTCGATGAAATATTTTATTATTTATTATGCAGATATTAGAATATTAAATTCAAACAAAATATAAATGAGAGTTTCACTTTAGAACTTGTTGTAAAGATGATCATATTAATGAAAATTGTAGTATCTTAATGTATAGCCTTGAATATTATGTCTTAATATATCAACATTAGTTAATTGTATGGTTATTGATGTTGACTGAAATTTCTTATATAGAATCATATTTCATTCAACATGTCAAAACAAAGAAAATCTTTTTAATTTCATATTGGGGTGTATATTGTGGGTCAGGAAGATATTTCAAAATTAATTTGAGTCGTTGTATATTTTTTATATATAATAATAACTTTTTTTTATATTTTTATGTTGGTGTTAGATATTATTAATTAAACTCAACACAATGTGTTATTTAATGAGTTTAAAATATTTAATGTTTGATGTTTATCGTTTAATTTTTTTTTACATATTTTTGGATTGGGGTACAGAACATTTTTCTTGTGATGTGCGAATTGGGTAAATAAATTTAAATTTTTTTTTGTGGGATGATGATAGTGTCATTCTAATTTTTTTAATATTTTCTTTATTTTGTTGTGCTTGCACACAAATAAATTTTTCAACATTATAGCCTCTTCCGCAGATTCTAGCTTACAATGAGAATTAGCACAACATGATAGCTAATCCAAGCTCACAATATGGAGACACGATGAAAATCTAAGAGGGGGTTTCCTTAGTTTTCCATCGATTAAAAAAAAATAATGAATACTTCACGGGAGTATCATTGATGGGATAAAAAAAAAATCAATCGTGATGGACTGAAATATGTTCTACACTAGCTTTGTAAATATTGTATTATATTTGTTGGTTACATCGGTTTATAAACGAATGGGTTATTTAAATGTATGATGAATCTTGACAGCAAAAATGTCAAAATTTTATTTTATTTAATATGAAAGTTTTATGTTTCAGGATAGTAGTTAGAATTTTTAAAGTGTTTAATATTTTTTTTATGTAACTGTTTCAGATTGAAATTTCATACATTGTCATTTTCCAAAATATCTTATTTTCGTTTGGAATATTGTGTCAGTTCATGATCTCCACAAAGTAAACAAAACATCAACTTTTAATTAATTTTAATATGAAATTTTACATTTAGTTTCCGCAATGGAAAAAAATTAATTAATTAATTAATTAATTTTTTATATAAGTATGGATGTGTGTCACGTTACGTTATAAATACTGGCTAGGAATTAGATAAAATTAAATAATTTATATATTTTTTTTAAAACTGACACACTGAGTTATTTTGCAAACTAGCAACATTTATCATTTGACCGCTTAAATAGGATTGTCATTCCAAAAAGGCTTTTTTCTTAATAAAATTGTTGTGTTAACGAGTCACAGCCATTTATAAGATGGCGGGTGACGTTATTTAATTAAAAATAGTGAAACGGGAAAATGGGTAAGTCCTTTCGATATTTTATTACATTCAATATTTGTGGTAGATCGTGAATTGATACAGTTTGTAAACGTAAATCATTCTTCTTTTCATAGGAAAGTCTAATGTCAGATTTCCCATTATTCTCACCCGTTTATATTTCTTGTCCTGTCCTTCGTCTTTTCAAGTCAATTTGATTAACGTACCACGTTTATTTCGTCCTGTTTTGTTCATGTTTTGTATTGGTACTTGACATCTTGTTTGAACATCTATAATTTATCATGAGACGACTCATATTGATTGTATATCAATTTTTATCGACGAGAATGTGACCATGGGAAGTAAAACTTATGAAAAGTTCTATTAAAGATGACTGTGAAAAGAAAATTATAAATTTGGATTTTAACAGAGGATTTACTTGAGGGATGACATTGAGAGGATTGATTTCATGTTAATCTATCCAAAAAGGAAATATTTAGAAGATTCGACGTGATATTGAAGTTTGGATTGTTCATATGATGATGCCATTCACTATGAAGAAACTCTGTACTAATTGATTACCACAATATGGATTTCAGAATATTAAAAACTCATTCACACTTCATTCATCTCTGAAGGGGTGAATTTTGATGTATAAAGTTCACCGTATGAAGAGTGATGATGACGTCCTTGACTCATGCTGGATTTCTTTATTTGTTGTATTTGAAATTAATAAATTATAACATTTAATAGGATTTAGATTGAGACGAGCGTAGGTAGAATGATTTTATTTTTGATTGTCTATCGGTGAATTATCAATTTGTGATTAACTTAATATCAATTCTCATACTTATTATTAGTTCGGTTTATTTAACATTCCAATATAAAGAGAATTCTCTTTTGACGATTTAAATCTTTTGATATTTTATATTTTCAAGTAATTTACATTCTTAATTTTACTTATATTATTTAAGAATTAACAGCCTTAATATTTTAGTTAATATTCATATCTTTTATTTAAATTATAATAACTTCATTCATGAGATTGAAACTAATAAACTTGTACAATACTTAATATTGAAAATAAATGTTAATTTGTTCTCAAAAACTTTGTCTGTATCTCAAGAATCCTTGCAACAAATCTATTTCTTTAAATTTGATCTTAATTATTAATATAATATTTTTTTATAAAATTATTTTATTTTCTTATTTGGTCTCATTCAAGTTTATGACGAGATAGAACCCCTGAGAGTCATTGTAAGCACTAGTTATGACAGCAGAGACTTTTGCTTTTCTATCACTGAGCTACTGGTGAACGATGACAGTGGAGTTGGATCCTGTAATAGATCAGGCTCTCCAAAACCACTGCCTCGCAATATATATATATATATATATATATATATATATATATATATATATATATATATATATATATATATATATATATATATATATATATATATATATATATATATATATATATATATATATATATATATATATATATATATATATATATATATATATATATATATATATATATATATATATATATATATATATATATATATATATATATATATATATATATATATATATATATATATATATATATATATATATATATATATATATATATATATATATATATATATATATATATATATATATATATATATATATATATATATATATATATATATATATATATATATATATATATATATATATATATTTTTTTTTTTATTTTTATTTTATTAATAAAGAATATAATAACAATAAACATATTATTTTGCCTAATCCCTTAAGGGGATTTTTGGCTGTGATCTTAATTATAACAGTTTTGTAATATACACATATATACATATAAATTTCAATTAAAAACTAATATTGTACCTATTATATATAATATATATATATATATATATATATATATATATATATATATATATATATATATATATATATATATATATATATATATATATATATATATATATATATATATATATATATATATATATATATATATATATATATATATATATATATATATATATATATATATATATATATATATATATATATATATATATATAATATATATATATATATATATATATATATATATATATATATATATATATATATATATATATATATATATATATATATATATATATATATATATATATATATATATATATATATATATATATATATATATATATATATATATATATATATATATATATATATATATATATATATATATATATATATATATATATATATATATATATATATATATATATATATATATATATATATATATATATATATATATATATATATATATATATATATATATATATATATATATATATATATATATATATATATATATATATATATATATATATATATATATATATATATATATATATATATATATATATATATATATATATATATATATATATATATATATATATATATATATATATATATATATATATATATATATATATATATATATATATATATATATATATATATATATGTATATATATATATATATTAATGAAAGAAATTTTCTGCCCCCTCGGAACAGGCTCAGCATGTTGAGGTGGTTTATACAAAAAAAATGTTATATACTCACTTAATTTTTTTTAATTATTGTATATTGTATTTTTTTCCATGTCCATTGTTTGTTTGTACATATATTGTGATTTATGTATTTTCAATAATAATAAAACAAATAAATAATAGATCGCATAGTTTTTCGACCCGTTACCCCACACGGAGTTGGGGTACTTTGAATGGTGGGTTTCGTGTGCGGAATCGATTTCGGAACGAGACTAGTACAATTCCTGCTGCATAAATAAGCGATAAAATCCGCCCAAAATGCGGGGGGCA
This sequence comes from Molanna angustata, assembly GCA_963576475.1. NCBI lineage: Eukaryota > Metazoa > Arthropoda > Insecta > Trichoptera > Molannidae > Molanna > Molanna angustata. The sequence continues at coordinate 18,138,625 of OY754987.1, forward strand.
ATGTGAGACCGGGGCCGTATCCACCATAAATGCAAATGGTGCCGTTACACGTGGCGCTGAGGAACGCGGAGCTCCAAATTTTAAGAAAAGAATCCAATACATTTACAAAAAAGTGGAAAAAAACCTTTTTACCACCATAAAATAATAAATTATAAACGTTTTTTTATAACACGTAATAAATTTTAATTGCAAATCCAAACCTGCCACAGTACCTCAAAATCAAATTCACTTATTTATCCAACCATGGACTTCCACTCTGATCTGCTGAACATACAACACTATCCATCCCTAGCCATAATACAGAATTTCTTAGCTCTTCGTTTGAAGTACAATCAGCAAGATTATGGAATAGCCTTAGTCTGGATATTGCGTCGTCTAACTCACTTTGTATTTTCATGAAAAAACTAAAGAAGGAATATTTATCCTTGAACACCTGATCCCGATTTCCTCTCCTGTCCTTTCCCTATCCTTTTTTCTTGCTATGAATTATTATTATTTTTTTGTTTTAATAGTATTTAAGTGTAATATATATTTTCTTTGTTTTCTTTTACTGTTATTCTTTTGCTGTTGTACGTATCAATGTTGTCATATTTTGTATTCTGGTTGGTTGGAAGAAATTGCCAAGTGGCAATTAGGCCGCTAGTGTACAATTATATTTGTTTATATTATGTACAAGAAGATGTATAAATAAATAAATAACTAAATAATTAAATAATGTAAATAGTCAAACGTGGAGACTTCAACTTTGTGGAAATTCATATTTAATCAGTTATTTAAATTAGACACAAAACTATACATTGTATATTTCCACTTGTTTATTTTTACTTATTCACTACATTTTTTTTAATTATTATTTATTTTTTTTATTACAGAATATAAAAAAACATTTGATAATTAAATTCAACAATAAATTCAAAAATATAGCCCCATTAGAAGTGCGGATACTTGTGTATGGGGCAAGAGTAACATTTAAATAGTATAATATAATAGTAAGAAAAACAACTATTCTACACTAATTCTAACAACGGACATTAAATTGAATTAAAATTTCTCATTTCGGGAACTTCCGTTCCCTTCTTCAGGTGGATGTTAACTGAATATCATGTGTGCGAATGCGGTGGGACAGTGGACGAGGGGGAACATTTGCAGAAGGGGTGAGGAGGAAGGTTGTACCAGATTATCAATTAAGGTTTTTTGAGTATTTTGGGCTTTTTTATTTCAAGAGTTTCTAAATTATTTCGTTTAAGTCCGTAAGTCTGTTTATGTAAAATGTCATCCTTTGTATTGTTGAATTTTCTACTATGTGGTTGGCGTATTCAGAAAAATTGTTAATGTTGAGGCATCGTCTATAAGTAAAAAAATAAACAAATGGAAATATACAAAGTATAGTTTTTTGTTTAATTTAAATAATTGATGAAATCACCAAGCGAAAGAGTGCAGATAAATATTCTTATTTGAATCAACCAATACAATCAGTTAACCCTTGATGTTGTGCAGGGCATTGCGTATCGCTTTTCTCCTATTCTTGCTATCATACATTTGCAACAATGATTTATGAATCGGTCACCCGAATTCTTGTTTTGGTCGAGCCTAACTCTGTCATATATCGTCTCATTAACCAAATATTTATTTATTTATTTTATTTATCAAATGTATTTAATACAAATGTTGCCAAAAAGCAATCTCTTTCCAACCAACCCAGTCTCAAAAGTTAATTCGGTTAGAAACCATTATTCAATTTCGGATTTTCAGAGGTGTAACATAAAAGATATTGTTCGTTTGAGTGGATCTTGAAGAAGATTCTGGAAAACTGCAGCTATTGGGACTTCATCTAGATATCGTCTGCCTGGAAGACCAGTTGGACTTCATCTTCATTGGATAGGTGGCTTTATTTGATGTGTGGTGGCGCAGAGAGTTAGAATCCTGACACGGTCGATTTCGTTCACCTACACAATGACATTTTTTAAAAAATAGGGTGAAGCATAGCTTATCTAAAGAAGAAGAAGAAAACATAAGTGCACCAGGCCCCGTTAGCCTTAGAGCCGGGCCCGTGTTGGATCGACGCTTTCGAGCCGAAGAAAAAGAACAATAAATAATATAAATGGGTCGGATTCCGTGACCCGCTTCTTGAGATACCTAACAACATGGTGCTTCTACCACTACCCTACACTCCCCCTATCTGCCGTTTTGCCAAAATCAATATTATATTATTACCTTCACATTTCTCATGTCTGTTCCTTGTATGTATGTGTACGGAATATTCACTTAGCCAATTGCTGACGGATAGGTTATGTAACAGACATCATATATTAAGCAGACATTGTTCTACTTGATGGAGGTAATTCAGAAACATGCGTATATTAATTTACTAGCCGAACTTCGTACCGCCTCAGTCAATGGATGTCGTGTTAACTTTTAGGTAAACCTTATTTAGGATTAAAAAAACGTAACTTAATACAATGAATACAAAAAAATATTGAGTCAAATAGTTTATTAGGATATACCTATTAATATGAAAATACAAAAATCGGTTATAATGAATACATTTTTCTGTATCTGACAGCTCAAGAACAAACCCCAAGCATGATGTCAAGATTTTCTTTAATCCATTTGTTTTGTTTTTCAATTCTACTTCGAGTTTCTATTCCAAATTTATCAATGATTTGTTGAGCAGGTAGTCTACCTACCCTGAAGTATTACATTGAATTTTGATACATTTATTTATATTTAATAAGTTATAAGTAGGTATTGTCTGCATAATAGGTACCGGGCGTACAGTATATTTACGTGTTTTTTATATTTTTTTCCGTTAATTTTTCCGATATTTTTATAGTTATTATGTTGTCTGGGGTGGAGATGAAACCAACAAAAAAGAGATCATTACAATTGGTCCAGCCGATCTTGAGTTATAAATATTCTAACTAACCCGACTTTGTTTTATTTATAAAGATTAATTAATAATAATAAACACTTCCTTGCATCTTATTATGGAAGGACTATTCCAAACCGGTAGGTGCCTCAGAGCATAATAAAGTTTATAATACCAAGCTATTTCAGAATATGTTGGTACTGTCACAAAATATGTATGAATTACGATGAAGATATTTTAATGTGATAGTGAATAATTATTCCACCTCGGTACGGGGTTACCTTCTTGTGAGGTGGATTACCTTCTAATGTATGGAATACAAACGAAGATCATATATCACCAAATATGTGATATACCAAATTTTCTTTTACCAATTTTTTTGTGATATACCAAACTTTTATTCTCAGAATTTCCAATTTATGTTTCACTCAGGGGTTTTGACTTTTCGTTTGATTTTTCCACAATTATTTGAACCTATAAACTCAGAAAATTATAAAAATATAGACGAATAAAATATCTCAAAATTTTAAAAGTTCCAGGGTTTCTCAAATTTATTTTTTCGTTTTTTTTTAACTAATTTATTTACAATATGTAAATAATATGTGATGTCGGGAGTTCCTCTAAAGAACACCAAGGAGTTTGTCTACCTCGGGAGCAAAATAACATGGGATGGTCGGTCTAAGAGCGAGGTTGACACCCGTATACACCAAGCAAGACTCGCATTTAATAAAATATCAAAAATAATAGAGTTGAACAATATATACCTGAAACTAAGATTACTCCTCATCAAGACCTATGTATGGAGTATCTTGATGTACGGCTGCGAGACGTGGTGCATATCCGAAAGAGATAAAAGAAGACTGTGGAGGCTTTTGAGATATGCTCCTATTGGGAATTTCCTGGAGAGACCACATAACGAATGAAGTGGTCTACAAAGAATCGAAGGAGTAATGCACCTCCTCAGGACATTGTCCGAAATGCTAGTTAGACGGATCGGCTATGTAATACGACAAAAGGGCCTCTTGCACGCCATAATGGAGGCTATGATTGAGGGGACGAGTTCTAGGGGACGCCTACGCCGAGAGTATCTGGAGGACTTGCTGGTAGATGTGCGCTGCTCATCGTATGTTGATTTCAAAAGAGCCGCACAAGACAGGGAAAAATGGAAGAATAGAATTGAACAAATTGCTGCAAACCAATACCAGGATTGAAACCAGAGAAAAAAGAGAAGATAATATAGAAAATTATACAGTAAACAAAGGCATATTACCTTTTACCAGAATGCACTTGTGTTATAGTTCAATGAATATGTAATTCGTTATGTGCGATGCTCCTCTCGATACCAATACGAATTCTCTACTCTATCTAGACAGATAGAACTCAATTATTTTATTTAAATATGTTGTTTTTGTGTTATTGTATCAGATTCATCTTTTGATTGAAAAAAATGATCATTATATCAGTTTACCTCAATCTTCTTTGTTGGCCCAAGATACGCCAGCGGCGCAATATACAAATACTGTTAGTATTGTACAAATATACAATAAGCCTGCCACACAACTTATCTCTTAAAAAAATTACTTATTCAACCAATCATGGACTTCCATTTTGATCTGCTGAACGTGCAACACTTTCCATCCCTATACATAACACAGAAATTCTCAGTTCGTCGTTTGAAGTACGATCGTACAATCATCAATACTATGGAATAGCCTAAATCTGGATATTACGTCGTGAAAATCTCTTTGTATTTTCAAGAATAAACTAAAGAATGAATATTTATCCCTTAACACCTGTTCCCGAATTCCTCTACATGTCCTTTCCCCATCATTTTTTATATTTTTTAGTAAGATTTATGTTTTTTTTTGTTTGCTTTACCTTACATAATTTGTTCATGTACATTTTTTTTTTTATTTATTCTTTCTTTCTCACAATACATGCATATATATATATATATATATATATATATATATATATATATATATATATATATATATATATATATATATATATATATATATATATATATATATATATATATATATATATATATATATATATATATATATATATATATATATATATATATATATATATATATATATATATATATATATATATATATATATATATATATATATATATATATATAAATTGATCAAAAACGCCCCACTAGGTATTTCCTGTTCTGGGGCTGCTGTTAGGTATATTACAGTATCGTCAATTTGAATATATACAGCAATATAATTTACGCATCATAAATACAAACACAAAATACAAAACAAAGAAAACAACATAAGAAAACAACATGATTTAAAAGTACAACATAATTTTAAAAAAGTAACATAATTATTTAAAAACATCAATTGATTCACATTATGAACTCACAGAATCAAAAACAACCGAATATAATAAGTGTAGTAAGACATATTAGGGGTCGGAGGCTATGGGTGAATACTCTCCTCTGCATAGTGTCTGCCTTTTACTAATAGCCATTTCTTTATTTTAGAGGAATGACTTTTTTTTGTCTCTTTGATTCCTTTATCGAGTTTGTTGAAAGTTCTAGGAGCAATGACTCTAAAACGAAACTATTTAATCTGTGTAGTTGCAAAAGAAATAGCCAATGGTAAAATGCCCGCCAGTTCGCATTTTGTGTGTTTGTATTGTGTACAAAAAGAAAAATAAATAAATAAATAAATATATAATAAATAATTCTAAAAAAATAAAATAAATGTCTATATTTTTACCCGTTTTGTTCCAATAATAGACTGTAAGGGTAGATCAGTCGATAGTACATAATATAAGCAAGATACAAATTAAATTGACAAAGATATTGTATTGACCGAGATATTTCAATCAAGGAACCACCCCCTAGAGGTTGCACCGTTGTTGTATGTGTGTATTGACCTAATTCATTGATCAGTATATATTATGGAAGCCTTCCCTAATACATATCCGGCTTACAACTACCCTTCGATGTAGGGCAGCCAATTCACAGTTTTTTTTTATATTTAATCCGGACTTTCATCCGGATCTAATTTTTTTTTATTGAAAAATAATAAAAAACATAAAATATTACAAAAAATAATGTTTCTGAGTCACGCCAAGTCTAATTTCTAGACTTGTTGGCGTGTTCTCAAGACAATATTATCTAAGTTTACTCTAATAATAACAAACAACATTAGGTTCAATAAAAAAGACACACAAAGATGGCTTCCCGAACATACATCAGGGATTGTAACTTCTATAATGTCAACCTCTCAGCCAGTATCACACATTCTGATATATTCACCGCTAGTAATAACGCATACAAAAATTCTCTCTATAAGTGCATAGCATGAACTCGTATGTTGAATTTTTTTTTTTTTTTGTTAGTTATTTTTGTTTTTTCTAGTATTATCTTTTGTATACTTTTATTTACATTTTGAGTTGTTGTTTGTAACAAAAATATAACAATTTAACTGTCATAATCCTTTTCCCATCCTTTTCCTTTATACATCTTAGTTATATTTAAATTTATGATGTTTGAAATGTTTTATATTTAATATCTGTGGACATATGTAATTGGTCTGTTTGTTTTTATTTTATAGTGTATTATTCCATTTTAGTATTTTAAGACTGTATTTGTCCCTAAATAAATAAATAAATAAATAAATACATTCCGTCCTATGTTACAAAATTTATCAATTTATTATTATATAAATGAAATTAAAATTAAATAAGATGGTGAGATCTACCAATTATATACAAAGCCACATCTCTAATAGCAATTCCTTGACAAGTCTTTTTACATTTTTTTTTACTTTTGCATTTCTTAATAGATGCCGGCATCATATAAAGCAATTAAGGTACATTATATTCTAACGTTCTCTTACCGCATTTATTATAACATATATTTTGGAACTACATATCCGTCGTTAAATTTAAATCTAGTGTAATGCATGTATAACGGTCTGTCGTCCTATAAAAACTGGTCAAGGATTGTTTTTTTCTCAAAACGTTATACATAGATACAAAAGATATAGGTATTGCAATCAAAAGGTTAAATTCGTATCTAATTTAATATTAGGTTAAGTAAGTCAAATTTGGTTTCAATGATCATTCAAAATTACAAAATCGTCATTTAATGCGTGTTAATTTCAGGGTTCAAGTTTGCAAACCTCAGTGTCATTCATGGCATGTGGCTTTGTCATTCTATGTACATATTTATACAAGGTGTCCAAAAAGTATGACCAAGCGGAAGTCCAGAGATACAGCACCTTCGGGCGTATTCAAATACCTCATTATATGTGATGCGATTCGTTAGAGTTTTCGAGATATTTTTTTTTTAGTTTTTTCTTGTCAAACCCTGACTTACAGGACATTATTGGTCACCAATTTTTGAGGTATATACTTAATTTTTTTTAAATGGTTGAATAGTATACCTTGCATATACAAAAATAATTATGGGCCTATCTGATACCATCGTGCCAAAAAAAATGTTGAATCTCAAAATTAGGTACGATTCAAAATCTTTCCAAAAATATTTACCCTATAAATTACATTGAGCTATCTTTACGGCGTTATATCTAAAAATATTGTTTTAAAGCAAAAAGGGCGGTAAATCAGTTAATGAAATTTCGATGAAATTCCATGCAAAATGTATGGGGAGAATATTTAACAATGTAGGTAGGTATGTAAATCTGTGAAATTGTTATCTGTTATCTTTTTGGGACACCGTGTATAATAATCTCGGTGCAAATATTTGATATTTTGCGATCTAATCTCACTTAGTGACTTTCATATTTTTTTTGTAATGAAATTTCGATGAAATTCCATACAAAATGTATGGGGAGAATATTTCACAATGTAGGTAGGTATCTAAATCTGTGAAATTGTTAACTGTTATCTTTTTGGGACACCGTGTATAATAATCTCGGTGCAAATATTTGATATTTTGCGATCTAATCTCACTTAGTGACTTTCATATTTTTTTTGTAATGAAATTTCGATGAAATTCCATACAAAATGATGGGGAGAATATTTCACAATGTAGTTTGATATGTAAATCTGTGAAATTGTTATCTGTTATCTTTTTGGGACACCGTGTATAATAATCTCGGTGCAAATATTTGATATTTTGTGATCTAATCTCACTTAGTGACTTTCATATTTTTTTTGTAATGAAATTTCGATGAAATTCCATACAAAATGTATGGGGAGAATATTTCACAATGTATGTATGTAGGTATGTAAATCTGTGAAATTGTTATCTGTTATCTTTTTGGGACACCGTGTATAATAATCTCGGTGCAAATATTTGATATTTTGCGATCTAATCTCACTTAGTGACTTTCATATTTTTTTTTCACAAAAAACACAGCTAAAGATTTGATTAATTGACGTGTTTGAACAATTTTGCGCACTTTGTAAACTTTTTAGTCAAATACACTCATCGCAGAGGAAAATATAAATCCCAAGATCCTTGCTTTGTTTTACTTCTACTGATGATTCTCTCAGATTTGTGCGGTATTTACATTATACCCCGAATGCCTCTTTGTCAAGCTCCAGTTTATTTAAGAATATTTCAATGGTCGAGGCGTCTTACAATATTGGGTTGTTACTTGGAACTTGTCAAGAACTGAAATTAAAACAATATCTTTAAGGCAGAACTTATATCGTTTGACAGTACTTTTAGATTTTTGAACCAACGTTCATCTTTTAGTTCAAAATTCAATTGAAATATTTTGGATGATTTCAACATCTCACAAAATGAGGTTTGTGCGTGTCAAATACATACCAAATTTTTCCTTCATTTCTTTTGATAGACCTATTGGTCTGAGATAAAATATATATCTATGCTTACTGAGATGATAAAATCCAACTCATAAGTGGTCTTCTAGGCGGACGATGTCCATAAGGATCTCAATAGCTGCGGTGTATGCAAGTCCTTCACCGTTTATCCTAGCAACATGGTCTCCACCTAAAAATGTAAGAAAGTAAAATGATTTGTTAAAGGCAGAATTTCCATAGTAAAGTATCGTTCGGTAACTACTGAAATGCTTTAATATAAATAAATGCTCCGTGAATTATTCAAAATCTTCGTCATCCGTCACATCTTGACTATAGAGTTTCCATAAAACTCTCGTATCAGGTAAATGCTATCTTTATTGAGGAAGAAACGGTCGCTTTTGAACCAACCGTATCAAATTACCCATTCGTGGTTAGAAACAAGGTAAATTGTATTAAATATTACAAATTATTTTAGTTTACCTCAAAAATTTTTTGAGTAGATTTCTTAAAAAAAACTTTGTATTTAAAAAGCCAACAATTGTGAATGACGAATGTGAATAGAAGATTCACACTCGTGGACTGTCATTGATTTCAGATTCTTTAAAATGTAAAGCATCAGAGGTGTAACCAAGATCTCTGTAAAAAATAAACTTAATGGGAATCTACCAATAGTAAGGCACAATAACTATGACAAAACTTCTTGAATGCTTTAAAATTGTTCTTCTAGATCACAAAATCCGCATGACCAATGGGACCTTGAAGAGACCCACGGACAGTAGCGAGGAGCTCCGATCAGAACAAATAAACATTTAGTATATAATAAACTTTATAGTCGGTAGCTGTAACCCTGAATAGATAAATATTGGTATACTTTTCGGCTTTTAAGTTTCAGCCTGTGTAACCCCTGTGTATATTGGGGTACTTAACAATAGTATTTACCGTTGTTGAAACTGGTGCTTTTATAAAACGACAAGCCTATTGTGCGATAAACAACCGAAGACGTCTAGGGGTTGGTATACACAGCTCCATAGCCCTTTAGTACGGTGAGAAATTCAATAAGTCAACCTCAATCAAAACGACCCTCTTCAATGAAATTCAGACATTATCAAATAGGAAATTTGTCGATAGTAGTAGGTACCTAATATAGGTATCTCCCTACTCTCTATTGCTTCTAATGGAATTCCCCAAATTCCCGAAAGTCGCTTCCAAGAATTCACTGGCATACCATTCAACCAAAGTAAGTTGGCGTCGAACCTCCGGATGCGCTGAAGCTAAACATGAACATCGTGTATCAATGAAATCGCAGATTCTAAAATTTGAGTTTACAGTAATGATTCACATGACGAGGACATATTTTTTTGTAATATTTTTATTAAATTCACAATTCATATACAAAATATAAAACAATCAAACTAAATATAAGAGATGCACAGTAAGAAAAAACATATTTCCCTTTACCAGAGTGCAAGCACTCGCGTGAAAAGGAGACAATTTAATACAGAAGACACAAAATATTATACATACATAATTATTATCTATACGAAAAGAAGTTAAAATAATTTGCGTGTCAGTCAAATAATAAGTTTAATTTATTCTTTATTTTTCTTTTAAAATCATTATATTCAATTGCCAATCTCAAATCTGTTTCAAGTTGGTCGAACCACACCACCCCATTGTAAGTGTAATAGTGCATATAAACCAAAACACCTCAAATCGAAATCAAATTTCTCAAATACAGCGTGCTTTATGTTATGGCTGCAGTTTTCTGCAACGGCAACACACAGATGCGTGCGCATACGCCGAGGAAACCAAGGCCTGCTGGTGACTTTCTCGTGGCGCGAGCAACATTTGCTCCAGTCACCAGTGTTTATGGCGGGTTTCTTGGTCTAGTGAGGCATGAATAATGGTCTTATTTAATTAATTTTATGCACTCTAAGCATTGACAGGACAACCTTTAATCACCAGCGATATCAGGTCCAGAAGATTAGCTTGGATTGGACATGTTGTCAGATCAGGGGAAGAAAGAGCCACAAAACGTATCCTGCAAAATCACCCTGTGGGCAAGAGACCCCTGGGAAGACCAAGGCAGAGATTGATGGACAATGTTACCCGAGATCTGAACGTGCCGAATGCTTGTGATGACTGGGAGTCCACTGCAGCTGACAGGAAGGCTTGGAAAGCTATTGTTCAGGAGGCTAAAGCTCTACCGGAGTTGTATGACCATCGGAAGTAAGTAAGTAATAAATTGTATCAGTAGGTATCGAACCTATACTGTAACTGTTTTGATATGAGTGTTCAAATCAATTGACCTCCATTAATCTTAAGTCAATGCTAATAAGAGTGACAATAAATGCAGTGGGTGAACAGAGGGTCTCCAACTAAAACCGTTTGAAAACCTGTGTTCATAAAAATGGAATTTTGGTACGAAATATATACAATTAAGAAGAAAAAAAATACGTTTGGCAATATCGAGTAATTTCATTTCATAATTTCTTCATATGATTTCAATTTTTTTATGATTTTTTACTCAGCAATATTATGAATGTAATAGTATTCATCTTTATCTAAATACTATTACACCATCTTCCTCACGGTGTAGGTAGAGAGATTAAAACACTAGATTCTTCTATCTTGGCACATATCCGTCGCCTCATCAACATTCATCATCATCATCATCATCTGTGGCTCCACAACCCAGGTCGGGTCTTAGCCTCCTGCAGAGCCCGCCTCCATGACTGTCGATCCTGCGACGCATTGCGCCAGTTATGGACGCCGATGTTGTTCGCATCCTTCACCACACCGTCCAACCATCGAAGCTTCGGCCTTCCAACTTTTCTTCGTCCCCCCCGGTGCACCATTCATGATCCGTCTTGGGACGTCCTCCTCGCTCATTCACGCTATCAATTTTATTACATCAATTGCTCAACAGTTATCACGTAGGGAGTAATCAATTTGAGTTTTTGTGTGTATGATGTAGGTACCTACTATGAAAACTTTTATTTCTAAAACAGGCATTTATTTAGAAATCTTATTGAAATGCATTTAGAGATTGTCAACCTTTCAAGAAGAAAACACGTACACAGTGGAGATTTAAGTGTTGGCCACAAACTAATATTCTTTAAATTACTCCATAACTACATATATTATGTGTCGTAGATATAGCAATCTTCAATTTTAATATAATATTAAATTGCTATAACCACTTGAATTGAGTTTAACGCGACTAGTTTCGAGAGAAACTGATCTCCCATAGCAATAGCAATTTAATATTATAATAAAATTGAATTATGGAATACCACAAGGTAACCGTCGAAACAATGAATATTCTTAATAGTTCCCTCATCATCATACATTACATTAGAGCGTTAAACTCAATTCAAGTGGTTATAGCAATTTAATATTATAATAAAATTGAATTATGGAATACCACAAGGTAACCGTCGAAACAATGAATATTCTTAATAGTTCCCTCATCATGATACATTACATTAGAGCGTTTAACTCAATTCAAGTGGTTATAGCAATTTAATATTATAATAAAATTGAATTATGGAATACCACAAGGTAACCGTCGAAACAATGAATATTCTTAATAGTTCCCTCATCATCATACATTACATTAGAGCGTTAAACTCAATTCAAGTGGTTATAGCAATTTAATATTATAATAAAATTGAATTATGGAATACCACAAGGTAACCGTCGAACAAATGAATATTCTTAATAGTTCCCTCATCATCATACATTACATTAGAGCGTTAAACTCAATTCAAGTGGTTATAGCAATTTAATATTATAATAAAATTGAATTATGGAATACCACAAGGTAACCGTCGAAACAATGAATATTCTTAATAGTTCCCTCATCATCATACATTACATTAGAGCGTTAAACTCAATTCAAGTGGTTATAGCAATTTAATATTATAATAAAATTGAATTATGGAATACCACAAGGTAACCGTCGAAACAATGAATATTCTTAATAGTTCCCTCATCATCATACATTACATTAGAGCGTTAAACTCAATTCAAGTGGTTATAGCAATTTAATATTATAATAAAATTGAATTATGGAATACCACAAGGTAACCGTCGAAACAATGAATATTCTTAATAGTTCCCTCATCATCATACATTACATTAGAGCGTTAAACTCAATTCAAGTGGTTATAGCAATTTAATATTATAATAAAATTGAATTATGGAATACCACAAGGTAACCGTCGAAACAATGAATATTCTTAATAGTTCCCTCATCATCATACATTACATTAGAGCGTTAAACTCAATTCAAGTGGTTATAGCAATTTAATATTATAATAAAATTGAATTATGGAATACCACAAGGTAACCGTCGAAACAATGAATATTCTTAATATCAATCTTCTTTGATGTGCTTAGAGTTAATAAAATCAAAGCGTATGTTCGGGATTGTTTTTTTTTTTTCATTTCGTCAGTTTTTTTTTTATTTAAAAAGTCAACAAATTTTGGGTTTCCGATAGTTTAAATCATGTGAAACCCCTCTTTTACACACGCGACAATTTATTTACTAACACGTAAGCGATTTTAATATCTGTCTTTTCAGTCGCTAGATTTTACGGTATACATCCTCTGAAGAATAGAATCATCCGCGTTTTGCTATAGAAACTGAAGAAGAATGTTTTAAGAAACAACCCTTCTGAGATTTTTGGCGATGTGCAAACTAGAGATAATATTTTTTGCGCTTTTGGCAATGTGCTAACAAGATATGAGTGTCTAATACGCGAATTCGAATTTTACACCAAAATTTGTGTTCACTCATACCTGCTGATATTCTTGTGATCACTTACCCGTTGATATATAAGCAATTTACAGTTCCTGTAAATCGCCTACTTTTCTGATACTAAATGATTTTTTGTATTTATCTACGAAATCGTACAGATGAAACCGCGAATTCAAAATCCCACCATTCATCTTATTGTGTTTTTTTACCTATTTTTCTTTGAAATAAATTTCAGAACAATTGTTGAATAGTACATTTTATATCAGCTAGTATAACCTACAAAAAAACCTTTAAAATATTTCATATGTGGGCGTATAAAACATTTTGTTTATTACATACTTTATTGCTTCTTAGGCAACTAATAGGTATTATGACAAGTTGCCACATTCTGGACACATATGATTGTAATCGTCTCACAGATTAAGAATGAAAACATAATTAAAAACTGAATCCAGGACCTTTGGATCAGCAGTCAAATACCAAACCAACTAAGCAACGAAGGCCGAATTTTTTTTATGTACATCCTCATACATCCCCTTCACTAAGCATAAATGCTTGTGCTATAGGTATTTGCAAACAAAATCGGTCGTGACAGGATTCAACCTCGTGACCACTGAATCAAGCACGCTATCCTCTTTGCTACCGCCCATGTGAAAGTTATATTTTTAAATGAAAATAACAATAACACCATAATCCAACTGTCGATTTATTCAAGAGAATTTAGTCTTATATCTTAACATATCGACAAAGTATCAAGCCAAGATACGCGAGATTTGTATGCTGGGTCTATATTTTTCATCCAACTGTCGATTTGTTGAAGAGAATTTAGTTCTCTTAACATATCAACAAAGCATCAAGCTAAGATACGCGAGATGTATACCGGGTCTGTATTTTTCACGGTATTTTACACTACACAATATGTACGGGGACTCAATAATTTGATACACTTAATCTTCAAACATACATACATATCACCATGCTGTATTCATATCCTGGCTAGGAAAAAAGACTGACCTCCATACTATCCTATCCTGACATACCTACATGTTTTGTATAGAAAACAAAAAACCTAAAATATTCATGATGGTTCGATGTCAAAGCGGTTAGCGTGCTGGGTTAGTAATCCAGTGGTCGCAAGTTCGAATCCTGCCTCGACCGATTTCGTTCACCTATAGCACAAGCAATTATTTGTTTATTTTAGGGAACGTAGGAAGATGTATATGTACCTACTTGTTTAACAAGGACATATTCATGTTGTTATTTAAAAAAAAACAATTATTTGGATTTATGGGATAATAGTTTGGTACGTATTCTTCAACTATAGATACTTACTTTTTATTAAAATCGAATTTAGCGACGACATCGTTACATACAATTTGTATGGCAGCGGCCTATACACAATATCTAAGGTGACTTAATAGTTTGATACTAAATCTCCAAACAATTATACATACCACCATGATATTTTCATATCGTGGGTAGGAAAAAAGGCTGACCTCCATACTATCCCATCCTGACATATATACCCACATGTTTTATATAGAAAACAAATATCTTAAAATGTTTAAAAAATTGTGTTTATAGTTTGGTGGGTATTCTTCAACTATACATACCATACCATCACGCCATTACCCTTTTTGGGGTAGGCAGGGAGAACCGAACGCCAGACTCCTCTCTCTTGATTTGTGGGTAGCTTCACCGCGACGACAGCATCTCATAGAAAACACTCCAATTAACATCAATGGAGAAGAAATTACACCATCAACCAACTTTAAATTTCTAGGCGTCCACTTGGATAATAAACTATCGCTGGACTTGCATATCTCTAAAACTGTTAGCTCTTGCTTTTTTCATCTGAGGCAATTGAAAAGTATCCGCCGCAGCTTACCTAAAAGCAGAGCTAAAACGCTTATCAATGCATTTGTTGTATCACGGCTGGATTACTGTAATGCTATATATGCTGGTTTGCCCAAGTATCAGCTGGATAGACTGCAGATGGTTTTCAACGCGGCTGCGAGGTTGATATATGGAGCTGACAAAAGATGTCACATAACACCTCTTCTAAATGAACTGCACTTGTTGAAGTGTCCAGAACGAGTAGACTATAAGGTGTGCTTGATGGTGTTTAAGGCTCTGAACGACTTGGCTCCACACTACATACAAGAACTATGCCAAAAGAATGTCCTATCAGGAAGACAACTCTCATTGAGATCATCGGGATCACAGAGTACCAAATCTTTAAAAGAGTTGGACAGAGTCAATAAAGCGGCTTACTATGATCGGAGTTTCAGTGTGAACGGGCCTTTAAAATTGAATAAATTGCCCCCTGATATACGTGGAGCTCAGAGCGTTGACACCTTCAGTAAATTACTTAAGACTGCTTTGTTTAGTAGAGCCAACAAATAAGCCACAGCGCCCTTGGATTGATCTTGTATCACTAAACGGCGCTTTATAAATTCTAATTATTATTATTATTATTATTATTGACATACATTCCTCAACTATACATACAACTATACATACTATACATAAATTTGGATCTCATGTATTACATGCAACTAGTAATTTTTGTAAAATAAGGTACCTACATATATATTTTTTTGACACTGGAACTTTGTTTTCGAAATTTAATAAATGTTCGATTGCGGCATTTTCAGATTTCCAGATTTACTTACGAAAAATGTGAGACTTTTTCGAGTAAGCAAGTTCCAAATTATGTATTATTCTTCTTCTTTCTTTTCTCAAATGTATTCCTATTCGATATTCAATAATAGATTTTCAACAGATCCACTATACTGAAGTGAACGGGATACTCAACTGATGTGTATTTTATTCAAATATCAAACCAAAGCCGATTACTTACGTATATAGGCATGTAGGTTCCTACACAATTGTCAAGATTTGGAGATTTTTTATCCAAACAGAGTCGAGATGGTAAGTTATTTCTTTTTCGGAGCAGGGAAATACGCCGACGAAATTATTACAGAGTTTTTTGAGCCAGTCGAGAGCGATGTTTCACGAAAATCTGAGAGATAGTTATCCGTCGGAAGAGTTAGTAGGTACGGTATATGTATATTGGAGTTATTCTTTGAGAGTTTGATTTTTGACAAAGTCTGAATAACGTTAGATGTACAGACAATTTTTACTTTTACTTTTACTAGAAAATTACATTTATCTTATGTAAATAACTATTTATTGGACATGGTGCTAGTAGGACCCTTTAAATCCTTCTAGCACTGAATTTTTCTTTTCTTTTTTTTCCCGAATTGCTTATTTTGTATACCTACATATTTTTTGTTTCTCTATATTCCTTATTTTTTATTTACTCTTTAGTATACTATATTTGTACTCATGTTATTTCAATGCATTATATCAATTATTGTGACCACAATATTGTGAACCATATAACGATGAACCCAAGTATTCTGAAAAGAACCTAGGGGGAAAAAATCCAATAAACAATCATTCATTTTTCTTTAAGTATTTATATCAAGTAAAGAAATCAATAGAATTTTCAAAACGTGCGTAAGACCCATAATGACCTATGCCATTGAAGCCAGAGGCGATACTACTAGAACAAAAAATCTCATTCGGACTACTGAAATGAGGACACTGCGCTCCGTAGTGGGCGTAACACTCGTGGATAGAGTCCGAAACGAGGACATAAGGAGGAGATGCGATGTAGATGACATCATACGCTGGGGTATAGGGCGAAGGCGTCAATGGAGTGACCATGTCGAGAGAATGGGAGACAATCGACTAGCCAAAATTGTCTCCAGGGAAGTCCCGGAGGGTCGTAGAACAAGGGGGAGACCAGCAAAAAGATGGAGTGACAGCTGGACAACTAGATCACAAGAGGCAGTCTCCGACTGAAAAGAAACAGACCTTCAGCCTAAAACCGGAGGAAGGAGAAGAAAGAAATCAAACTGACTTTTGTTACGTAGTCGATGATGGTAACGAACGAGTTAAAAATAAACTACTATATCTCAACACAGAAAATCTCAAAAATATGCTTTATTTAACCTTATGAAAGAAATAAATATTTAAGTTCAATAAAAAATATTATCAATAATAATATTAAAGAGGCCAAGACTCAATTGATGCTATGTCGTCATTAAAGAAGATGAAACATGTGCCAGTAAGATGTAATATCTTTTACCTAGAACTATTGGGCTTATTTTTTTTTTTCTTTATTGGAGTTATATATCTGACTCCTGATTCAAAGTCCTCGTGTTGATTTCCAGTGAAAACCTGATTTATTACAGCATTTCTGAGTCTGGATATGTAAATTTGACATGATACCTGTTAATTGTCCATGAAACTATAACAAATTTTCTTCTTCTATTATTCGTTCTTGTCATAGACTTATCATGTAAATTTGACATGATACCTGTTAATTGTCCATGAAACTATAACAAATTTTCTTCTTCTATTATTCGTTCTTGTCATAGACTTATCGTTCATTCCTGGGTCTTCCTGGATGGTGTATTATGAGCAACCATGTGGAGTATTCTGGTCTTGTTGATTTTATCAAAATGGTTTCTGAATGGTTCATCTCTTAATGTCTTATCGCTCGATATCCTCTGTCTGACACATATCTCTACTTCTTGATTATTTTTTTAAGTAACTAGTGCAATAGAAAGATTAACCATCTTTGTGTGTGACAAAGTACTTTTAAAATCGTTCGGCAGAGAATAAGTGAGACATATGTACGACCAATAATTACATACGCTTTAGAAACAAGAGACGATAGGACTACAACCAAAATTATGCTCAGAGTTTTTAAAATGATGGTTCTACGTGCTATCGAAGGGAAGACGGTGTGCGGACGAGGATACGAGGATATTAGGTCGACTTAGGAGAGCGAGGTCATCAAACAGTAGAGTAGAGCCAGAAGATGATTTAGGAGGGACCACATTAACAGGATGGGACCCATATATTATGTCTAACAATATATCACCTCTTTTTCCCGGAAGAGCTATAGGGACACCTGGGCGCCAGCTTTCTAGGAGTAACTCCAAGAAATAACAGATCCTCGATCTACGTAGAAAAAAGAATAAAAAAAATATAGAAACGAAGACCAAAAAGAATAAATCGCGTCAGAATTACAATGGAAATAACTGTATAGTAATTAGTTTGTGCGTTTCCGGTCATTTAAAGCCTTTGTCAGACATCACAGGGACAAAATGTCTCTTTTGTATCTTGTTCTTGTCTCCATCTCTTGCCCTCCTTTTATCTCGTCTTTCTGTAGTCTTTATTTTCATTTCCATGGTATTTAAATAAGTTTTCTCGAGACTCTCAGCTATTTCTCCAGACACAAAGAGAACAATGGATTATCGAGGGAAAATTTTCAGAAATGAGAAGGAGAAAAAAAAATACTCACTTGAGAGGTCTTTTTAATTGAATGCTCTTTTGTGAAGAATATTATTAGACTGTGATCCTGAATTTGTTTTCTCTTCTTAATTGGGTTAATCAATTACAGTCCTTTCAATTAATAAATCAATCGAAACAAAATTAGCAAATAAACGATTGCCTCGTGTTAATTTTTGAAGAAACAATACACTGTGATTGATCGATCGATAATATTTTCCAGCCTATCTGCAGTTATTTGACAATTTATGGTTTAAAAGCGGTATTTTATTATTATATTTTTATATTACATTACTTCTCGGGAAACTAACAGGTAGGTACTATGTCCAATATTAATCAAACACGCACCAAATAACAAGTTGCCACATTCTGGATACTGACGATATTAATAGTCTCACAGATCCAGACTGAAAACACAATTAAAAACTGTGTCTCAACCGGGAATCGGATCCGGGTCAGCAGTCAGATACCTAACCAACTGAGCCACTAAGTTCGACAATTTCTTTGATAATGTTATCAAAGATGTCAATGTAGTAATTCACACTTTAGGGATGTTCCTAATAGTTGTACCATATTTGATATATACAAATGAGAGGTGCACATTACACATGGTAGAAGGCACATGAAAGTCAAATATAACTATATGTTGAAAATATTGCTAGTAAGAAATTTACTAGACCTTGGAAAACGCACTATTGATTTTACCAATGTCGGAAGAACTGTCAAAGTTGATATTTAACGCGAAAAGCAGTAGTATTAAAATAGTTGGTATTAAAATAGTATCATACAATTACTTAAATAATATGTTGACTAATTTATTTGAAAAATGTCACCAAATGCGAACACATCCTAATATTTTTTTTCCTAACCTCAAATGGCAAAGGTTTTAATTGAATTATTTCTGCAACCAATTTCCATTCAATTTAAAAAGCAACTCGCTCACGCGTTTCGCTATTTTCATTAAAGACTAACTAAACCTAACCAAAAAATTAACGGGAATGGAGATTTACGTACACACCGTACTATTATTCGTCGCCGTATTTCATTACATCCCGTATAATATTCGGTTAGGTTTAGTTTGTTTTTAATGATCATAGCGACTCGCGTGAGCGAGTTGCTTTATCAATTGAAAAGAAATTGGTTACAGGAAAATTTTTATCAACACCTCTGTCATTTGAGGTTAGGATTTTATTATGTATTCGTATTTGTCAAGCCATTTGATACATTTTTCAAATAAATTATATATGTCAATATATATTTATCTACTTTTTTGATTTTGAATACTTTTTATTATTTTTTTTATGGTAATGAATAATCGAGGTTCGATGTCAACTTTGACAGCCCATCCGACATTGGTTAAACGATAAGTGCGTTTTCCAAGGTCTAGTAGAAATTGTTACTTGAAGATATCTATCTTGATAGGAAATTAATGTTACATGAAAAAAAAGTTTTGCAAATCAAAGTGAATACATTTATTTAGTTTGGCCACATGGGATAAATGAATAAAAAACGTCTGACAAAGGAAACAAAGCTTTTTTATGATGTCCCGAAAGAATTGAGGATAATAATTAAAACACCAGATTAACTTGATATAGTCAGACGATCCATGAATGCAAATGAGGCGATGAATAAATTAACGTCCATTTTTATATGACAGTGATGCGTGAATATAAACAAGACTTAAAATAGGAAAAAAAATGTATGGTATTTTGTGTGAGTATTTCTCGTTGTGTTGAAACAGATCATGAAATTTTATTTTCAAATTTATTATAAAATATTTAATTAAAAGGATAAAAAAACGTGTAGGTGGGTACTTAAAATTCAACATCATGTAAATTTTATTACATAATTTGAAACATACAAATGATGGAACACTACGTGATGAGTCACAGGTGAAGATATTTCAGTGGGAAAATGCCAGGGTATTACAATTAAGTGAGAACCCATAAAAACTGACTCATGCGGAGCCCAGATTAAACTAGCAAAAACGAGATTCAGCTCTCTGTCCCATTAATTGAAATGATACCTTTGTAAGAGAGCAAAAAACCTAATTCGATGGCCTTGAAAGAACTTTTAATATCAAAAGTAATTATAAGAAGCCAGACTCGAATTCAGGTCGACAGAATTTGTCATAGAGCTCTCTCAGCGTTTTTACTCCGCACTAACCAAAGGGGATAGTGGGGAGTTATGATTTCGCAATTTTTAAGGCTATTTTTTTATTGCAGATTATCAACTAGTATCATGCTGAAAGTTGCATCACAATGCATCAGGGTGTGTGCTATGTGTTATGTACTGTGTGCTATGTACGGCGTGTTTATTTTACTTTATCAATTAGAGACTAAAGAACTCATTCGATTATAATCAAATTTTGCAAATTTGTATATTATCTAATACTCACTTAGACCCCATTAGATTTTGAAGGATATCTAAATAGTGCTTCTCATTTTTTTAACTGTCAAATATTTCAAAATGACCTCAAGCTCACGAATTTTAAAATTTGAAATTTTTGTTTTCTAATTGTAATAAGGCACATCATTTTCAAAAAATGGCATTGAAGAGTTATCAAGTTTTCATAATAAAATACTTAAATAAAAAATTATATTACAAACTCATTTCATGAAAATGCTGAATATTTTCCATTCAAAATTTAAATACTTTATAGAATGACTTGTTAGTGAGGAGTTTAGCGTTGAGGTTGAAACGTTGAGGCTGAGGTTGAGACGAGGTTGAAACATAATAGAAGAACCGGGAACTCAACGCACCCAAAGCGGCCTCCAAAAATCCACTGAAAATCGGATCCCAATACGATCCTATTCTCTAAGAACCACCTACCTTTGTGACGGAGAATGAATGCGGTAGGTAGGTATGTTTTAATAGTAATAGTCGTTCATTTCCTGGTTGTTCTCGCTCGACTTAAGACTTCTGAGTTCGTAACCAGATCTGTCCAAGGGATTTTGAGCATTCTGCGATGCAACCACATCTCAAAAGCTTCCAGCCTGTTCATGGTGTTATAGATGGGTCGATGGCAGAGCGGCTAGCACGCTGGGTTAGTAATCCAGAGGTCGCGAGTTCGAATCCTGCCTCGACCGATTTCGTTCACCTATAGCACAAGCATTTATTTGCTTATTTTAGGGAACGTAGGAAGATGTACATATATGTACTTGTTTAACAAGGACATATTCATTTTTTTTGAAAAAAAAAAAAATGTCTTGTCCACAATAAAGGTCCGCAAAATCATATATATGGGTCACATAATGAGGGGGGAGAAGTATCACTATCAGAAGTATCTCGCCGAGGGACTAGAAGGAGACAGATGTCCTGGCTCGCAACATTAGGGAATGGACCGGCTTCAGGACCGTGGAACAGATATTCCGGGCAGCACAGGACAGAGAGGGATTTGCCAGAGTGATAGCCGACGTCGGGGGTTCCAGACATGGCACCGGAAGAAGAAGTCGTTCATTTGAAAATACGCGGGCGGCAGAATGGTATTTTTTTTTTAATTTATTTATTCAATAAAACAATATATATAACAATTATTTGAATTTGTACACTGTTTTTTTTCCTCTGTCCCAAAAAGCATAAAATGCTTGTGCTGAGAAAGCGAGTGAATTTGGAACGATTCAATCACATAAAAACATACAGAATATATAAAAAAATATATAAAAAACACATACAAAAATGTAAAATCAACAATATTATAACTATACATACACGAAAATAAAACATCAATACAAAAAGCATCAAAACAAAAAAAAAAGCATCAATACAAAAAGCTTCAAAACAAAAAAAAGCATCAATACAAATAGCATCAATACAAAAAAAAGCATCAAAACAAATAGCATCAAAACAATAAATTAATTTAATCCCCAAGATTCAATTAACCCCTTTTCCATTCTTTTACCTTAAAGTGTTTCTTTATTTTGTTACCTAGCGTTTCATAATTTGACTGTATTATATCAGTTGGAAGTTTGTTGAAAAAATGTTCTGCCAGGTATGTGTATTTCTAAATGAAAATTTGAAATCGGGATCGGATTCGAGTTTCAAGAGTAAGGCTACAGGTCTTACGACTTGTCATCGGCTGGTTCACGTGATAACTTTATGCGCTTGCGCAACGTTCATGTAAATTTTGTAAGATCTATACCTATATTTTGAATAACACTGATTTCATCATAGATTAATATCATTTGCGAATTCATTAGTTGTTGCATCGCGTTCATTTTCAGATCGTAATTTCTTTGCGATTTTATTTTTTCGTTTCGCTGAAAATCACTTTGTGGCAATTTGGCTCACCGCTCTGTGTTCAGTTTCCGAGCTCCGTCCTGAACACAATTGTCTCATTAGTTCAACTCTAAAAGATTACAATTAGGATTGAACGAAGTTAGGACTGAACATCTGAGACAGGTCGATTCCCGCCACCGCGCTATCATTAAAAACTGGTCTCTTTTTGAAACGAGCAACGTAACTTCTTTTTTTCGTTTTTTTCAAATACTAATTTTAATGAACATGTTAAAATACAAAATATGCAACACCAGTTTACATTCTCGGCAGATGAATTTCTTCTCTCATTTCCATCCTTTTATTTTTTATCAGTCCAAAATATCTACAGATCTAAAGGTTAAAGATCTGAGGGGGCCTAGCTATGATGACAACTTAAAATCTAAGGTTCAGAGAAACGTTGGTTGGTTGGTTCGTGCGTTATTTTTTGTATGGGATTTGATGTTTGATTAAGTTACGCCGGACCAACTCATAAACGTTTCTCCAAACGTTAATTTTCAACTTGTCATCTTGGCTAGGACGTCTAGGGCATGTATGTGTATTGTATAAAACGCTGTTCTAGTAATTGTGTATGGAGCTGAGTGCTGTGTTCTGAGTAAACGAGACGAAAATGCGCTTCCGATCTTAGAAAGAAAAGTGGCCTGTCTGTAAAAATAGACCATGGAAGATTAGTTATAACTATTAGCTGGAAAGAATGTATAATGAGCCCAACATGGTAAAGTTTATAAAAATTAAGACCCAAATTAAGGTGGATGGGTGGATGTTGTAGAAAAGGACCTGAATGCAATGATTGTAACTAATTGAAAAGCACACTAGCAATAAAAAATAGCCTTAAATATTGTGAAATCATTACTCCCCACTACATCCCCTTGGGTTATTGAGGAGTAAAAATTTATATTAAAAATTTATTCAAAGCTTTAACCGGTATCGGACTACCAAAAAACATCATCAATGTTCTTTCTGTATTTACACTTATATAATATGTGCTAGAGGATTTCTTGAATTATTCCTGCATTTCACCGAACAACAATAATGATATTGTATCTCCAATTACATGTAGATGTCAATATAAAGTAAAAAGTTGTGTATAAATTATTAAATTTTAAATTCAACTTTTTCGCAAACTTTTCCCTAATGTACATCAGTCTTCGTGCACGTTTAATAATAAAACAAATCTAAAACTTACATTTTAGTCTTGTTACTATGAAACATTAAATTTATAAAGTTCTCTTGAAGCCATTATACTTTAAAAGTTTTAATCCTTGCCTGTCAATGAAAAAATTAAATTAAAGTTTTTGGGTCATTTGAAAAGAGCTGAAGAAAAAATTGGTTCAAGTTTTGAATATTCTTTTAAAATATTATAATAAATATTTGATATATTATTACTTGTTTATTTCTTTTATTGCAAATTACTTCGCTCATTTAAAAGAAATAAAAAAATTAAATAAATTGTCGCCCTTCGTAGTTCAGTTGGTTGGGTATCTGACTGCTGATCCCGGGTTCGATTCCCGATAGAGACACAGTTTTTAATTGTGTTTTCAGTCTGGATCTGTGAGACGATAAACATCGTAAGTCTCCAGAATGTGGCAACTTGTTATTGGTTGCGTGTTAAATAATTATTTGACATAGTACATGTTATTTGCCCGAGAAGTTACATAAAATAAAATAAAATATGTATGGCATAATATCAAACTAAACAACTTAATCAAAATAAACACATAAACTTAATACATAGAACATAGAAATAATAAAACATGATTTCTAAATTATTCAATGTTTCCTTTTCTATTTTAAACTATTAGCTTTTGTAAATTAATTGGTTATATCCCCAAATAAAGTAAATATTTAATACAAATTTGCAAACCAAATCAAAAAACAAAAAAGTTGTAAATATGTTAATAATTTTATCAATTGAAATATTCAAAATGTTCTCATGTTATGATTTTTTTTTCATTTTCTTATTTATCTACTTCAACAGAATTTAAAAAATAAAAAATATAAAAATTGATTGTTGATGTTATTCACTCACACAGATGAATAGCATATTATTAAATATTATGAAAAAACTTATATAGATATATGTTCTTTCTACTAAATAACTTATTGAGGATTTGATGTACTAAATATATTGAATTCTATATTGTGAAATCATTAGGAACTAAATTTTCTTACAGTAAGAACACCCTGAAAAATGTAGAATGCAAAGAAAAAAAAAAAAAAATCGTTATATTAATAATAAGAAGGTATGCGTTAGTATTTTTTTATGAAATAAACATAGAATAATAATAGTACCTATAGAATACTCTTGGACAACATTTTGCTATGAGCATTCAGTAATCATTTGGCCATCAACGTGATACGTTCTCCAAATAGGGAATTTTTCAACTGCTTGCAAAATTATTGACGCAGTCATAACGATTAGTACTATACGAACAATGTCTACCAGCAGAGTCATACATATATTGACACGAGCCGGCCAATAAAACGGCTTCACTTTTTCAGCGAGGTATTCTATGGGAATGAGTATTCTATAGTTTTTTTATTATTCTATGGAAATAAAAAGATTAATTTAAATTATGTACTAACACAAAATAAAGAATATTTGAAGTAATATTCATATGTGTGTCAAAAAATTGTGTATAAATTGAAAACTTAAAATTGATGATGCAACATTCTGATCACCCCATAGGTCAGTGCAAACGACCGATCTCCATTATGGTCTAGTACTACGATACTACAGGGTTATTAAGAGCAGCCGTTACTCCCTCGTTGTCTACATATTTTCCATTGCAAGGGTTTTACTATGCTAATTTACTATATTATACTATCTAGCAACTTTGCAAGCAAACACTTAAGATAACCCTTGAGCAATGCGCTTATATTACTTAAGTCTCAAGAAATTGATTCATAATAGAATTGTAATAATATACTTATAAGTTTACTTAGTTTTTATTTTCTTTTTTTTTTTAACGAGAGTTCAACCAAATTTTACGCATAATTGTAGAAAACAATATCTCTGTTTGTACATATAAACATACATATTAATACTTAAATACATTAGAATATTAAATTATCACAAAAAATTATCCTGTTTTTAATAATGACCAATATAATTTTAATTTTAAAAATGTTTTACGATTTTTTGCCACAATCCGCTTATTTCGATTTTTTTTTCGCCATCGCCTTTCATGCCCATTTCGACACCGTTTAAGAGTATAAACAGGAAATTAAAAAAAAGGTTCTCCGGGAGATTTAGATTAAAATGAATTAGGGCTTTTTCTCAGTTGAAGGCTTCAAGGGAACGATTGAATTTGACGCCCCGCCTGTGAACGAATTACCTAACCCACCGCAAGCAAAACCCTTTAAGGTAAATGCGCCCTCTAGCGTGATCGAATCTCATTCGTTTATCGATATTGAATCGATACCCGATAAGCGAATGATTCCGTAAATTGTATACGAAATAGGATCTTTCCATTTAAATTACATATGTTATCAAATTTTACGACAGAAACATTAATGCCAACATGGTGCTACACTGAAAAAAAAAAGTTAATTAATAACAAAATTTCATGTTAAAATTAACCGAACTTTAGTGACTAAAAACATTTGGTTTTGGATACGTGAAACACATCAGACAATAGCTGTCACGAAAGCGATTAAAAGAGCATCGAACATTGTTTCAAAAATATATTATTCGAAATTGGAACAAGTTGTCGAAAAGTCTCGGAAGTGGGGGGTTACAATGGAGGATTTCAATTGGTTCGATCGGCGCGGACGATAGCGAACGTTCCATTCCTTTTCAAATTTTCCACCAATCAGATAACTCCGCCTGTCAGCAACGGAGTTTTAATGAAAATTTTACCCATTGGAATATATTTTCAAATAACGAACATGACTCGTTGCTCACTTTAATTTCGAATTTCGAATCGGCTTGTAAAACCTTAATTAGAATTTATTCATTAATAGATTTCACGATTCCATATACTTAATAACTTATATGAAAAAAAATATTAGTAGGTACTTCTCGTGCTTTTTTTGACAACTTATATTTTTGTATTTAAATAATCCTTCATACTCATAATAATACTCATATCGGTCATGTTTGATTCATCAATATTACAATGTAAAATAGGTTTTTTTTATAAATAAATTGATATCGTTTTAAATTTCTTGTTATTTTTAAAACTGACTGATGGTTTATAAATACATAAAAAATTTGTTTGATTAAAATAATTATTTAAAGTCAGCACATAAATAAAAAAAAAAAACAACTAGCCAGTCGATGGCAGGACAGCACTGCCGAAACATGTCGCATAGTGACTCAAAATATAGTGGTTTAGGGCAAAATTCACATGCCAAAACAGAAAAAAAACACATCATAAATTATACAAGAGGTATCGTCATACTTTGCAGCCCCCATAGACAACGTGTCATTTAGATCAAGAAAAGAAACAAGAAAATATAATGTATGGAAGTGACAATTGTTACTTCCATACATTGAGTTATCTTTTCTTGTTTCTTTTCTTGAGCTAAATGACACGTTGTCTAGGGGGGCTGCTCAGAAAATAAGCGATCTGACGCCTGAGGCAATATTTATGGGCTAGGGATTACAAATTTAGACC
Source organism: Molanna angustata (assembly GCA_963576475.1). Lineage (NCBI taxonomy): Eukaryota > Metazoa > Arthropoda > Insecta > Trichoptera > Molannidae > Molanna > Molanna angustata. The sequence continues at coordinate 18,166,298 of OY754987.1, forward strand.
AAGTTTTTTTGGTTGTTTATATTTTTGTGAGAAGAAAATAATATTATACACAATTAAAGATGTCAAAACTTTAATAGAATATTAAAAAAAACCACCACTAATTAACTTAATGTAATTTTTAATATTTCAGATTTCATATTAATAAGGTCTTATAACTAATTTTATTTTATTTTTTATTTTACCTCACTTCTCGAGAAACTAACAGGTATTATGTCAAATATTAATTTTAACACGCACCTAATAAAAAGTTGCCAGATTCTGGAGACTTACGGTATTAATCGTCTCACAAGGCCGGAATGAAAAAAACAATTAAAAACTGTGTCTCCACCAGGAATCGAACCCGGGACATTTGGATCAGCAGGTAGACACCTAACCAACGGAGCCACGAAGGCAGGCAATGGTTTTAAACTAATTATTTAAAACAGATTTTTTTTTTTTTAAGCAAACAAACAGTCAAACAATATACATTACAAAAAATAAGTGTCACTTAAATTGTAAACCTAAACAGTTTGCAGGAATTTTACTCGTCTTGAAGAAGTACTCCATATGTAAAAATGTGACCATATATAAAAAGTTATTAATTTAGTAAACATCAGGTACCTACAGGAGATCAAAATTAAGAGAAAAAAATATGTACCTAAATGTGCTCGTGAGGAAGGAAAAGGAATGGAAAGAAGTCAGAATCACTGCAACGTTATCAACCCCTAATCCTTGCCTCGAAAACTTGAGACTTGAATCTGGCTTTTGTGTGTTGATGGATGTCCACCGCACCAAAAAATGATTTATAATAGCAAACTGCATGCTCGTTGTATGTATGAATTTTGGCAATAGTTTGTTGTACATATATTGTGGAAGCCTAAATTTGGAATTAGTTCTTGTTCATCTCAGAGGGCAATTAAAGTTAATCTTTTGGAGAAGATCTTTTGAGTCTATTATGTTATTTAAAAGTTTGTATAAATACATTGTCAGTTACTGTTCGTCTATTTTCCATAGTCGTAACCTTGCTGATTTGAAAGAAATTGTTTATTTAATTCATTACCTATATTATATTATCATATAATATCTTGGCAGGTTGCAGGGTAGCACTACAAGAGAGAAGGTTCTCTTACAGACACGAAAAGGTACATGAAATTATGAGAGGCTTCCAGCCTTGCGGTGGCAGGCGGCATCAAAGGATTAACCACATGGAAACGGTCTATTGTAACATTTGTTAAACCGGGACAAGAAGTCAGACCTACCACAAAGAAATTATTATCAATAATTAGGATGGCAGATGACTGGAATATCCTGACGGATACGAGAGCAGAGAGATATACCCTTCCAATGGAAATCTGCATCTCATATTTTAGGCCTGACTTGACAATATACATAGTCTCTTTCATTGAAAAGAGTAATAAATGTGGAGCTTACACCATGGAACACAAATATTCTAAAAGACCAAGGGACTGGAAGATAAAAAAATTGTAGCTGCGCCTTGTTAGCGAGCTGCAATATGTATATCCTCGATGATTCTCGATTATTCACGACGATTAACGAAGATCAACGAACCGCAGCTCACTGCTGTTGAAGCAAGCCGATCTACAGATCTCCATTCATGCGTTGATCGTTTAACAGAGTAGAGTCGCGTTTGATATTAATTTATTAGTCCGACCCACGACATCACAAATTAATTAACTTATTATTTTTATTGTATCTATTTTATTCGAATATACCAGTGTTTATCTTGTAAGTAGTTCTTTTAATTGAAACCCTTCATTACTATAAATTTTATGTAATCAAATATTTAATTTACTGGTATAGGCAATATCATAATTGGAGGTAGATGTTTTAAATTAAATAAAATGCTTTTAACACGCAAATTTGTAATATTAATATAATCCTTCTGATATTTTTTTTTTATTTATTTTATTAATAAAGAATATAATTACAATTATCATGTTATTTTGCCTAATCCCTTAAGGGGATTTTTGGCTGTGATCTTAATTGTAACAATTTTATAATATGCAAAAAATATAAAAATATGTATATACGTATATATACACACATATACATATAAACTTCAATTAAAAACTAATATTGTACATGTATTTATATACTACATTTTTCTTACAAAGTCCGGAACAACCCGCGCTCACCCCTTAGATCAACCATCGAGGATTTTTGTGTAATATATATGTAATATATATGATTAACAGGTACCCCCAAATTGGTGACCCCCGACGTTTATCCCAAAAGTTTAAAATAAATATGCTGTAGAGGTGGATGCCGAAAGGCCTCGGTTGACAAAAGCAGCATTGTCCGCGACCTATTGGATTTTATTGTGCAGGGGAGTAGAGTATCGGTCGGAGGTTTTTGGGTGAGTGATGAGCGTGACTCGAGTCATAAAGGACCCCTTAATCCCGCATACATGGTCGCAAGTCCGTGTGGCTCGCCTATTCTTACTGGCGCTCTGGTCGGCTGTGCTCGTGGGCCTGGATTCGTGAAACTACGATTGCCTTTCTCTTTTGTATCTCATTAACCGAATATTATATTAGCGAAAATTTCATCATCCAAATTGGGTTATGAAACTTCCTTCGGTATTCAGATTAATCAATTTATTTATTTGTTTGTTTGTTTGTTGTGAGTTTGTTTTTATCAAGATTATCAAACGACCAAAGTTTTCCCTTTGAGTTTGTACCAACCGATATTATTTATAACAGTAATTCCCAAAGTTCACTCCATACTTGCAAACGGAGGCGGGACATTTAATGTCGTACTTTAGTGTAATCTTTAACAAATGAAGATATCAACAACAGTACCATATTTATATAACAATGATTCATTAATTTTAATGAAAAATTTGAAGATAATAATAATAATGAACACTTCCTTACACCCTGCGCAAGTGGCGAGTATATTACTTACTTACTCAGCCTCTTCTTGAGTCCAGTATTGAACAAAGGCCTCCCGCTTGGACTTTCACTGGTCTCTATCCTGTGCCATTCTGTACCTGCCACTTTTTTATGTCATCTAGTCTGGGGCCTTCCCACGCTTCTGCTTTCTGTTCTTGGCCTCCAGTCCATCACAACTTTTGTCCATCGGTCGTCCGACATCCGAGATATATGAACCACCCAACTCTACTCTTTTGGCCTCATCCGCTACTCCTGTTTTCTTCCTAATCCATTCATTATTTTTGTGGTCGCTTAGCGAGATATCCAACATTCTTCTTTCCATCGCTCTTTGTGTTACCCTTAGCTTTTCCATCATTCTCTTAGTCGATGTAGATGTTTGAAAGCCGTAAGTGAGCACAGGGAGTACGCAAGCCTCAAAAACTTTTTTCTTTTAGTGGATTGTGACATTTTAAGATTTCAGAACATTTGATAATATGCTGAACGAGTTAATTGCCGTATAACAATTTCTTCCAACTAACCAGTGTTTCCAGCCCAGAGGAGCGATGTTTGCTTGAGGAATGAATTTTAATAAATTTCTCCTCTGCTGGGAATCGAACCCAGGATAATAGTAGGAAAATCTCAGAGATGAGAAATACTAAATGGAAATATATGAGGCTGAGCAGCAGATCACACGGGTCTATCTCTAGACCCAGATCACAGGGGTCTATCAGGAGGTTTCCACCAACCAAATTGTTTGTAAATGGAGGATGTTATTTCTAATAGTATAATTACAATAAAATTTAATGATTTATTTATTATAATTAAGTTAAATATTTTTTAAATTGCATATAGGTACGTAAGCATTAAATTTTTTTCCGTATGGGGAGTCAAATGATATTTTTTGACATTTTTTAACGAAGTTGGATTATTATAGAACAACCAGGAACTCAAGTCACCTACAGGGCTTAAGAGATGTGATCGCCTGGTTTACGTAATCACTTTATGCGCTTGCGCACCGTTCACCAATTAGGCCCTCTTATTGACTTCCCTAAGGGAATACTTTCCAAAATTGCAATATTAATGCATCAAAACAAGTAAATAATAAAAAAAAAATGTGCACACACTTTTAAAAGTTTTCTTCACGTTGAAATTTATAATAAATACATATCTCACGTCAGTCTGTAGATTGTTTTGTCAAACATGGTTTTATTATGCAGCAAACTAATTAAAATACATCATCGTTCACTTTATATGAAATACAAAATTGTTCAATTTTATCTAAATATCTGCGACCGATTGATTGCTACATTCATAACATCCTTGTACTTGCCAAGTATTGTTGCTGTCGACTGCGGGTATAATATTTGGTAGGACCGCTGTTAGTCTGCTGTTCTTGAATGAATGAATGAATGAATGAATGAATGAATGAATGAATGAATGAATGAATGAATGAATGAATGAATGAATGAATGAATGAATGAATGAATGAATGAATGAATGAATGAATGAATGAATGAATGAATGAATGAATGAATGAATGAATGAATGAATGAATGAATGAATGAATGAATGAATGAATGAATGAATTAATGAATGAATGAATGAATGAATGAATGAATGAATGAATGAATGAATGAATGAATGAATGAATGAATGAATGAATGAATGAATGAATGAATGAATGAATGAATGAATGAATGAATGAATGAATGAATGAATGAATGAATGAATGAATGAATGAATGAATGAATGAATGAATGAATGAATGAATGAATGAATGAATGAATACAAGTCCAACAATATACATAAATTATTACAAAGGAACAAAAATTCAATTTTATTTTTTCGTTTATATCTAATTAAAGTTTTGAATTGCTATGGCTACTCTGTTTCATATATATCGATGTTTTGTATATAATATGTTTTATATCTAAGTTGTTTTCTTTATATTTTTTGGTAGGTACCAACTTGTTTCTTGCCTTTGCACTTTGCATTATTTTCTTTTTTATAAATATCTAATGTTATTAAAAAAATCATTTTGACTATTTTTAAATTGGTATACCCACAGACAGGCTGTGCCTTGTGGGATTTTTGTGTACACAGTCGATTTATTGTGATTGATATTATGTCTATGTAAATTGTATGTTTTTTTTTTTTCTTTTTTTTTCATGGCATTGCATCCTTTTGGATGATTTGTGCCAATATCAGACATGAATGAAAAAACAAAATAACACAAGGATTACAGAATTATAAAATTAGCTTTCAGTGACTTGAGCAGGATCGCTACAACAGCTTCTGAAGCCGAGCTCAACAACGACTCAACATTAACTGGCAGATGCAAGGGAACCTTTCCATAGGCATCATAGGCGTCCCTTAATGGACAACCCAGGAAGACATGGTTGAGCGTCTCCTCATCCAGACCACACTCGCAGTATGGGTTCTGAGCGATTCCAATTTTAAAAAGGTGGGCATCGAGCCTGCAGTGGCCAAATCGCATCCTACAGATCGCAGATATCTCTGATCTATTAAATTTCGAATTATGAAACCAAGGTTTACGGGGAATATGCTCCTGAATTAGTTTGTATCTTCTACCCTTCACAAGTGATTCATCCATCCAAAGATCGTTCCATCTCTTATGAGCGTCACGTTCCATGGATCGTCTTATATCATCATGTGGAAGGATGAAATTTTCAATAGTAATTCCAAGGGTGCAGGCAGTTTTAGCCATATCATCCACAGTCTCATTATGTTGGATACCACAATGTGCCGGAATCCACGCAACAATAGTCTCTATATCGGATATCATTTGATTATAAAGAAGGCTTCTGATACGCATTATGTTCGGATTGTCACTGAGAGTTGAAGAAGGGGACTTGAGAATTTGAACAAGTGAAAGTGAGTCTGTGAAGATGATACATTTATGAATATTGTGTGAATTAATTAGACACACAGCCTCTTTTAATGCAATGCATTCTGCCGTGAAAATCGCGGATTCCGGTGGAAGTTTTAGTAGAGAGGAAATGTTTAATGATGGAATGAAGACCGCAGCTCCCAGTTCCTTATTTTCGGAAAGCTTTGAGCCGTCAGTGAATATTGTCACATGGTTCGGCCACTTATCAGCTACTATAGAGAGAAATTTTCGATTAATGCACTGTTTAGATAATGTCGTGTATTTGTCCAAACCAATGTTTTCAATCACGTTTGGCATGAATTGCAAAAGTTCAATCGGTGAATCATAAAAAAGGGAAGGGAAGGGAGACTGTTTTATATAGAATGAAGAACTGTATTTATTTATACTATTGCATAATAAAGGCGAAGGCTTATTAGACCAGAATCGATTAGTTTCGTAGAGAGAAATTAGAATATTAATACGTTTGAGAAGTGGATGATTTGAATAATTTATTTTCTTTAAGATAAAAGTGTCTGATAAATATTGTCGTGTTAGTGAGAGTGGCATATCCACACACTCCACCTGGAGAGCGTTGATAGGGGTTGATTGCATTGCACCAACTATTAATCTGAGGCATTTAGATTGAATTCTCTCTAGTTTTAATTCCAAATATTTCGGAAGTGGACAGAAAAAAAAACTGGCATAATCTAAGTGACACCGAACCAATGCGCTATAAATGTTTTTCATTGAAGTAGGATGAGATCCCCAAGAGACACCAGAGATTGCTCTCAATATATTCACAGACTTTTCACATTTTGCTGCGACATATTTTATTTGGGGGCTCCAACTTAACTTCCGTTCCAAGTGTAGACCCAAGAATTTCAGTTCATTCACCTGAGGAATCTGTGTTCCTTCCACTTCTAAAGAAATTGATGGGATATTATGCTTTCTTGAGAAAAGTATGGATTTAGATTTAGAAGCAGAAATAGAAAAAGAATGTTTGATCATCCATTCATTAGCGCTATCCAAGGCGTTTTGTATAAGGGTAGTGGCCAAATCGATATTTTTATTTGATGTATAAAGGGCTATATCGTCTGCGTATTGGACTATTTTAACGCCATTGGGGAGGACCGTATCTAAATCAGAGCAATATATATTGAAAAGAACAGGGCTCAAAACAGAACCTTGTGGGAGACCCTTCCAGATCCTTCTCCGGGCACCCTCAAAGCCATCATCCACAACAATCTCTCTGTCAGAGAACATACTGTATATTATATTACAGAAAAGAGGGGAGAAATTCATTTTAATTAGTTTGTGGTAAAGTGTAGAAATGCAAACGTTGTCAAAAGCTGAATTTATGTCCAAGAAGACGGCAGCTATGTGTTCCTTATTAGTGAAAGCAATGAGAATATCTGTAATGAGTATACTCAAATTGTCCATACATGAAAGAGATCTTCTGAAACCAAACTGGTTCACCGACAGTATAGAGTTACGTTCAACGTACCAAACTAATCTATTTTTAATCAAATGTTCAAACAGTTTCAACGCGCAGGAGGATAGAGCTATGGGGCGGTAAGAAGAGCCTGATTTGGGATCCTTACCATACTTAAGTATTGGTAAAATGAGTTGTTGCTTCCATGGTGTTGGTATTGTACCTGAGGTAAAAATTTCATTCAAGAAATATAGGAAGATATCAAGAAATATTTGTGGAAATTTTTGGAAGAATATATAGGGAATTTTATCTTTGCCAGGAGAACTATTTTTTTCACTAAGTGAAGGCAGGTTTGTAATTCATTAGGTGTAAATGGAGAAGTCAATGGATTATAATTATTGATGGGTGTTGATGAAAGAGTGTGACCTTGTTCGTTAGGGACGTAAGGAGGTGCCAAGTTGTCAATAAAGTCTGGAAGCCATACTGATCTCTCTGCACAAGTCTTGGAAGGGAGTAGAGATCCTTTGAATCGTCTAATCATTTCCCATACCCGTGTTGAAGGCGTATGTGGGGATAAATTAGAACAAAAGTTCTGCCAACCTTTGCGCTTTTTTTGTCTTAAGATTTTTTTAACCTTAGCTTGTACAGCTTTGGCATGTAAAAAAGTTTGTAGACTAAAATTTTTCCGTAATTGATACATTGCTTGTCTTCTTTCAATTATCAGGTTTGAACACTCTTCATCCCACCAAGGAGCGTTTTTTGCTCTCTTATGGTTGGTTTTTAAAGGCATACTAGCATCGGCTGCTTTATAAATTTCGTCTGTTATATATTTACATTTAGTATCAAGAGAATCAGACTGAAATAAACGAGTTTCAAGGGTTGAGGCACAAGTCTCGAGTTTTTCCTGGTATACATCCCAGTTAGCTTTACGTGTATTATAAAGATTTCTTGAGAAAGGGCTATATCTAACTGGTTTTGTGAGAAGTATCATGAATATTGGATAATGATCACTTGAACAAAGATCATCAGAAACACACCAGTTAATGGAGGATGATAGATCATTTGTGCAAATACTTAGGTCAATAGCACTAAGATTTTGGGATGGTGGAGTTAGTCTAGTAGGGGCTCCGTCATTCATGACGCACAGGTTATGGCTGTCTAAAAAGGTCAGAACGCAATTTCCAGATCGATCTGTAATCGAACATCCCCAAGATGAGGAATGTGCATTAAGATCCCCCAGAAGTAGGAAGCTAGTAGGTAGTAGTGGAATAATAGAGTCAAAATATGAAATATCAAAACCAGAATTTGGTGGAATATAAACTGACACGAAGCCGATGTTGTTAATTGAAACAGCAACGATCTCCAGAAAAGGATTGTAAGGGAGAGGTATATTAGAAAAAGGTATTGAGTTGTTTATGAGCACGGCAGCCCCACCACCGCGACCCACAGAACGATCTGCCCTTACGCAGTTATATCCCGGAATATTGAAGTTAAAATGTGGTTGTAGCCACGTCTCGCAAACTGCAGCCACATCTATGTCGTTGTCCGTTAATAGTTTTATTATTTCGTGTCGATTAGAGACTGCACTTCGTGCGTTCCATTGCAGAAGATTAAGACCTGATGGATTAGCCATTGTGATTTGTTTCAGATACTAAATTCAATATATTTGTTAAGGAAGGAAATATTAGATTATTTAATGCATTATCAGATTTGGATAACAGTATAGTTAATATTTGGATGAGCAAGTTTATGAGAATGTGGGGTTCAGAGCTAGTTGGAGTATTTACGATGGGTGAAGGAGAGGAAGAGTTTAATGAAATGTTTTCAGTCAAAGCACAACCATTTTGTGGATTTGATGGTTGGCCGTTTTTATATGAGAGGAGATTCTCAATCATGTTTTTGTCTACATTTTGTTTAAAGACTGGAGGAGGTGGGGGTGTTGGAGCTTTATTTGGGATTGGAGAGGTTTTGGTAGTTTGGGAGCTTGCTACACTACTATATAGTTTATTTCTCTTCGGAATTAATTTTGATGCAAAAGAATAGGACACATTTTCATCGGCCATAGTTTTTTTTATTTCCTTCTGTCTAAGGAATTCGGGGCACGAATTACTGGTGGCTAAGTGCTCACCTTTACAATTAACGCAGCATGGAGTTGATTCTTTCAAAGGACATATTATGTCCGTTGAATGGCTGGATCCACATCTTGTACATCTAGTGGTCGATGTACATCTAGCTTTAGTGTGTCCATATCGTAAGCAATTGTGACACATATAGCTTGGGTAGATGTATTGTTCTACTTTCAACGAGTTGTAGAACAAAAACACTCGGTCTGGTAATGATTGCCCTTCAAATGTTAATAGAATCGTTGTTGAGGGCTTCCATTCGGATGAATCGGGGGTCGTGACTTTTCGGTTGAGTCTGCGCAATTTTGTAACCTTGCCAAAGGGAACAGGCACAACAATATTTTTTAAGACTTCTTCATCATTTAAGTCAACGGGGACTCCACGAACAATTCCAGATTTGAAGAGTTTATAGTTAGGGATAAACGCGTTGAGGTTGTTTTCAGATATTGTCTTATTAGACAAGAAGTTATTAGCATTTTGAGGAGTGTTGAACGTGATTGCAATTTTTGTTCTGCTATCCGCTCGAACTCCACCAGGAACTATGCCTGTTATATTTCCCTTAGCGCATATTTCGCCAAGAAGCATGGGGTGAATGGATTTGCCGTTTATTTTACTCTCGACCACTACCAGGAATGGAGGAGACGAAAGAAGAGAGTATTCATTTGTAAAGTTTTTTTTTTGTTGATGGGGGTTCAACCTCATTATTAACTGGAAATTGTTTTATATTTTTACTTTCCGGATCTAATTTGTCAAATCTTCCGCGTTTGCGGTGAGTACCGCCAGTATCAGGGGGTTCTGGCTCATCCATTTTAAAAACAAAAAAAAAAACAAAAAAACAAAAACTTGGATATAATCTAGGAATAAATCCTATAAGTATATATAAAATGAGAAATAAACAATATGAAACTTACATATAATCACTCCATGTGATGATAAAACACATATATGTACGTATATAAATGAAAAATAAACAATATGAAACTTAAAATCACTCTATGTGGTAAAAAATAACTAATCAGAAAGAAAAATATTTATATACAATATCAGAATCCGTGCGAGTAACGGGTCGGTGACGACGAAATACGTCACCGCCTCGAGCCGCTTCGCAAACAACACGTAAACAAGTTTTAACAGGTAACAATTATATCTAAGTAAAATAATTAAATAACCCAAACGTAAATAAAATGAAAGTAAAGTCAATATTAAACGAAATAATAAGTTAATACAGCTTTGTTAGTAAGTTATAAGTACAAATGTAAATTTCAAAATAAAAATAAATCAAAACTTATCGAGTTTGCTGGAACAGCATACAATGAGACACACGTCCGCACTTCACAAACACTCACCACCGACCTAAATTGTATGTTTACCGCGTACCAAATCTTAATAAATCATCACCAAAAGTCTCAATCCTGCGGATTGGTTTGCACAAGAAGTCTACATCTCGCTTTCCACTTCTCTCTATCTTCTGCAGCCCTCTTCAGCTCAACATATGTGGCGCAGTTCATGTCCTCGCACACCTGGACCAAATACTCCCGTCGGGGGCGCCTCCTGTGGTTTGTCCCCTCAGTCATTCCCTCCATTAGGTCATGTAGGAGACCCTCGTGGCGCAAGGTGTGACCAATCCAGCGAGCACGTCTCTCGGAGATGGTTTTGAGTAGGTGCCTCTCTTCTTCAACTCTGTTGAGAACCTCGGCATTCGTGATGTGGTCCCTCCAGGAAATTCCCAGTATTCTTCTGTAACACCACATCTCGAAGGCCTCTAGTCTATTTCTAAAATAAAATAAATCAGATAAATCAAGCTGTTTTTTGACTAAAATTTTTTTTTTTTTTAATAAAAAATGAATATGTCCTTGTTAAACAAGTACATATACATCTTCTTACGTTCCCTAAAATAAGCAAATAAATGCTTGTGCTATAGGTGAACGAAATCGGTCGAGGCAGGATTCGAACTCGCGACCACTGGATTACTAGCCCAGCGCGCTAACCGCTCTGCCACCGACCCATCTAAAAAGTTTAAAAGAGCTCTAACTGGTAGGCAAGTTACTTAAAATTAATTTTACGATTTCAGTACGAACAGACATCAGAAGTAAAATAAAAGTGTTTAAAAATATCTCCTTTCAAAAAATAGGAACATGAAATTAATTCATTTTTCATTAATTTAATTTTAATTTAATTTTCACCCCTTAAAGAAAATAAAATAATAATTGTAGTTTCAGAATAACTGTATTAGATATACCTACCACAAATGGAATAAGTTCATATTTTGCAAACTATATTTGGTAACCGTATTTATTGCGGACTTTAATAGTACTATGTTAAATTGAGGAGTTCATTGCAGTTTAGCGATAGAGAATTATTATTATTATTGTGTGAATAACGATAGGTATCATTTGTTATGTGTATTTTAATGGAGATTGTTAAAATGGATTACTCTACGAATACGAAACGTTATCCATATTTCAAGTGTGAATTAGTGAAATGAAGCAATATATAATTTACTATTTGAAACGTTATTAAATTTAATTTTGACTAATGATTTCAATTTTATTGTTACCTCATCCGAATTTAATTGTAGCTTCATCCGAATTTAATTGTAGCATCGTGTAATGATGGTACAATTGGATTAAACTACCGTAAATGAATTAATTGTACAACATTTGTAACTATGCCGTATTGTGTTTGCGATGCTCTTTGAGGAACACAAAAATATATGATTAGATTTGAGAAGCATGTGATTCATATTAACTACACCATCATAGTTAACTAGTCTATATGGTTCTGAAATAAAAATTGCGTCAGAGATTGGATTTATGACAGGTACTATGGCAGTAGGAGTTCTATAATATCTTTAGATGTCATAGAACTCCATATGATAATTATATCCATGATATGGGTAATCACTAGGGTTTTGATTTCGCCGGTCGGACCAAACTTGCCCCCCCTGGTTAATCTTTTGTTTGTGAGACAATATGTTTGTTGAGGTCATGTGTACTTAGTTTCGAACGGGAACAATCACCTGGTTCATAATTGCATATAATTGTCAATAAAAATTGTAAACTGCTAGTCCTAGAACAGGATTTCCTAGTTGGGCAGCAGTAATCTTTTTTTTTTATCCAACTGTCGATTTGTTCAGGAGAACTTTGTTCTCTTAACATATCGACAATGTTTCAAGCCAGAATACGCGAGAATTGTATGGAGAGGTCTACTTTTTTCACGGCTTTTCCAAATTTGAAGTCAAAAAACACCAACTTAGAGGCTTCGCAGCATATATGTTCCATACACGGATTTACTCAGAATTCGGAGTAGAACATTTCGTGTGTCTGTGTGTGTGTGTGTCTGTGTGTGTCTGTGTGTGTGTGTGTGTGTGTGTGTGTGTGTGTCCCTTATAACTTTTGATCCGCTCAATTTACAGAGCCTAACATTTCAGAATATATAAACAGCTACAGGCCTACAAAACTTTTATACTCGGAATTTTGAATTTTTGTTTCAGTCAGGGGTTATCAACTTTTGAATTTTAATTTTATTTTTCCATATATCTCAGAAACCATAAAAGTTAGAACTCTGAAAATTGGTACAAACATAGACAAATACAAAATCTCAAATTAGTTTTTTCAAAAAAATTCCAGGATTTCTCAAACATTTTTTATTAAGAAAAGTATTTTTTTTATCATAAATTTATGAGTTTAACTGCCTATTTTTCCAAAACTTTTACAATTATCGAAAAAAGCCGAAATACCCCGACTAGATAATTTAATTTTCCAACTGTCGATTTGTTCAGGAGAACTTTGTTCTCTTAACATATCGACAATGTATCAAGCCAGAATACGCGAGAATTGTATGGAGAGGTCTACTTTTTTCACGGCTTTTCCAAATTTGAAGTCAAAAAACACCAACTTAGAGGCTTCGCAGCATATATGTTCCATACACGGATTTACTCAGAATTCGGAGTAGAACATTTCGTGTGTCTGTGTGTGTGTGTATGTCTGTGTGTGTGTGTGTGTGTCCCTTATAACTTTTGATCCGCTCAATTTACAGAGCCTAAAATTTCAAAATATATAAACAGTTACAGGCCTACAAAACTTTTATACTCGGAATTTTGAATTTTTGTTTCAGTCAGGGGTTATCAACTTTTGAATTTTTATTTTATTTTTCCCTATATCTCAGAAACCATAAAAGCTAGAACGCTTAAATTTGGTATAAACATAGACAAATACAAAATCTCAAATTAGTTTTTTTAAAAAAATCCAGAGTTTCTCAAACATTTTTTATTAAGAAAAATATTTTTTTATGATAAATTTATGAGTTTAACTGCCTGTATTTCCAAATTTTTAAAAATATCAAGAAAAGCTGAAACACCCCAACTAGATAATTTAATTTTCTATAAAAAAATTAAGCATTGTAGTAGAAGATCTCAATTTTTTTTAACAATTTTTTTAAAAAATGAATTTAGTGACGACATTGCTTCATACATTTTGTATGGCAGTAGCCTACACACAATATAGAAGAAGTAATAATAGTTTGATACTTCATCTCCAAACATACATACATACCATCATGCTATTTTCATATTCTGGGTAGTGAAAAAGGACCTTCCTCCATACTATCCTATCTTGACATACATACCTACATATTATGTTGTACAGAAAACAAAATATCTGACAATATACAATAATTTGTATTTATGGGTTTATAGTTTGGTACATATTCTTCAACTATACATACTATCGCTATCGACAGTTGGATCTCATGTGTTACATGCAACTAGTTATATTATAACCTTAATTAAAGCTTTTTGTGCTTTAATAAGAGGATCCATATTAATTTTAGCAGCGCCACCCCAACCAATCATTCCGTGTGTTATAATCGATTGAGCTAACGCGTAATATATTGTTTTTAAGTCTTTTTTAGTCATTATGTTGCGAATGTTCTTAAAAATATAAATAAGCCTTCTTAGTTTACCTGCAACTGTGTTTATTTGATCTGCCCATCTTAAGTTGTGATCAATGTAGATACCCAAATATTTATATAATGGAGTCCTTGTCAGTGGTTTGCAAAAGCAACTTTGCTCGTGAGTACAGTCATGTATGATTAAATTTTTGTCTTGGCTAGGTTGCCGTCTAGAATCTATACTGAATGTCATGTATTGCGTTTTGTCAATATTTAATGTAAGCAGGTTTGCATCTAGCCATTGTTTTATTTTATTAATACCGTCAGTAGCTGTCTTGTATACATTTGTCCATGAGTCGGAAGTAAAAATAAGAATCTACTTATTGTTGTCATTATAAATATGGTGTGATAAATGGTAAATAAATACTTTGTTTGATTAAAATGTTACAATTTTTATTTGTATAAAATAATCCAACTGTCGATTTGTTCAGGAGAACTTTGTTCTCTTAACATATCGACAATGTATCAAGCCAGAATACGCGAGAATTGTATGGAGAGGTCTACTTTTTTCACGGCTTTTCCAACTTTGAAGTCAAAAAACACCAACTTAGAGGCTTCGCAGCATATATGTTCGATACACGGATTTACTCAGAATTCGGAGTAGAACATTTCGTGTGTCTGTGTGTGTGTGTGTGTCTGTGTGTCTGTGTGTGTGTCTGTGTGTGTGTCTGTGTGTGTGTGTGTCCGTCCCCCCCTTATAACTTTTGATCCGCTCAATTTACAGAGCCTAAAATTTCAGAATATATAAACAGTTACAGGCCTACAAAACTTTTATACTCGGAATTTTGAATTTTTGTTTCAGTCAGGGGTTATCAACTTTTGAATTTTTATTTTATTTTTCCATATATCTCAGAAACCATAATTGCTAAAACGCTGAAAATTGGTACAAACATAGAAAAATAAAAAATCTCAAATTTATTTTTCAAAAAAATTCCAGGGTTTCTCAAACATTTTTTATTTAGAAAAATATTTGTTTTATGATAAATTTATGAGTTTAACTGCCTATATTTCCAAAACTTATACAGTTATCGAAAAAAGCCGAAACAACCCAACTAGACAATTTAATTTTCTATAAAAAATATTAACATTGTAGTAGAAGATCTCAATTTTTTTTTAACAATTTTTTTAAAAATTGAATTTAGTGACGACATCGCTTCATACATTTTGTATGGCAGTCGCCTATACACAATATGTAAGAAGACTTAATAGTTTGATACTTCATCTCCAAACATACATACCATCATGCTATTTTCATATTCTGGGTAGGAAAAAAGGAACTTCCTCCATACTATCCTATCTTGACATACATACCTACATATGTTGTATAGAAAACAAAATATCTGAAAATATTCAATAATTTGTATTTATGGGTTTATAGTTTGGTACATATTCTTCAACTATACATACTATCGCTATCGACAGTTGGATCTCATGTGTTACATGCAACTAGTTATATAATACGTTAGTATGTTGATTCCCTCCTTATTGTATGCGCTCTAGATATTTAAACCGTATTTTTTAAAACATATATCTCGCAATATTCAATTGAAAATACTCGTTTTTTCTATCCATCAGCGCAATTACACCAGTATAATTATAGTATATTTTACCTCTAGGTATAAGAGTCTCGTATATAAAGAGGCTATAGTAGGATATATAGTATATTTTGAAAATAATTTCCCTAGTACCCTTAAAAGATACGTCTTTGAAATAAGGAACAGTTTATATGCACATCTTTATTCTATTGTATGAGTTTTTTTGAAATTCGTCTATATAATACTTTTCTTGTAAAATTAGTTTTAGTTAATCACTTTTTTTTCTTTATTGTTAGTAACTAAAAAACTACAAGACCTATAAAGTAGATTTTTACTTCATTCGAAAGAGAATATGAAAATCTACTGGCTGAGTTTTTTAATATTATAATATTTCAATAACTATTCTTGCTATTAAAAAAACCTCTAAATTTAATCTTTTTTGCACGATAAAATGTTGTATATCACATATCAGGTGATATACAATATTTATTCGTGTTTCATACTGTTCGGTAAATGTGGCAACACTCCAACCCTATTCCTCTCCTAAAATATTGCTACCTATATATGACAGTCAGCTGTACGATACAGCAGTGTATACATCGTTCGTCAACTTGTCGTCGTGTACGTCATACATAATTGAAGTAAAATTAGTTTCGATACATACGATCGAAATATACATATTTTGTGTCATTTCGTATCGACTAAAAAATACGCGCCGTGCGCCTCTTCAAATACCCAATCCGTGATTGTAAGTGGTGTCGTTCACCAATTATAGTGAGTGTTGTGATAACAGAGAACAATGAGTGCCTTCCGTGAAGACTCCAGAGGAAGGAAGAAATTCGCCGCCAGGTAGGTGCAATATTCCTTTCTCTCTGTATCCAACACATACTTTAGAAGGTAATTAAGTGTGTATTTTTTCGTACATCCGTACCTATACCCAGGGTGTATATTATACAAGAGCCTTAATAGCTTATTTTAGTAGCATTCCGCTGCCAAACAAACATAGGAAACTATGTACATAAGTTGATATCTAAAAGATATTTTCACACTCTTTCCCAACCTCCCAATCATTTATTTTCCTAACCTCATAACCATAATTTATTTTTCACCTATGTGCAATGAAATTTGATGGAAAAAATGTTTTTTTTTTAAATCGAAAATTTTAAATGTTGCATATATGCAAATATTGTAATTTTCCCTCAATGATATTTTTGACAATTTTTCAACATTTCAATAGTGACGAAGTTGGAATGTTATAGAAAAACCAGGAACTCAAGGCACCTACAGGGCTTACGACCTGTCATCGGCTGCTTTACGTGATCACTTTATGCGCTTGCGCAACGTTCACCAATTATGCCTTCTTAGTGAGTTCCCTTATCAATGCAATTTCTGAAGAGAAGTATTTTTTAAAAATTCTCAATAGATGGCGTCAAAATAGCGTTCTCAATAGATGACCCAAATGTTTTTTTTTTAAATCGAAAATTTTAAATGTTGCATATACGCAAATATTGTAATTTTCCCTCAATGATATTTTTGACAATTTTTCAACATTTCAATAGTGACGAAGTTGGAATGTTATAGAAAAACCAGGAACTCAAGGCACCTACAGGGCTTACGACCTGTCATCGGCTGCTTTACGTGATCACTTTATGCGCTTGCGCAACGTTCACCAATTATGCCTTCTTATGGAGTTCCCTTATCAATGCAATTTCTGAAGAGAAGTATTTTTTAAAACTTCTCAATAGACGGCGTCAAAATAGCGTTCTCAATAGATGACCTAAAAGTTTTTTTTTAAGCAATGAAAACAATAATCATTATACATGAGGTGACAGTGTTTCTTCGCACAGATGTCACCGCTGAATTGCGCTAGAAATATTATTTCATTTTATGAAAATTCATTTGGTTATATATGATATTTATTTATTTCTTAAGGTTACATACAGTTTTTTTAATATGAACATAAATTTTCAAAATGAATTAATAAATACAAAAACCAAGATTGTAATTACTATGTTACGGTCATACATAAAAATATATTACTATATATAATATACAATAATATATAACTTTATATAATTATATATCCATAACAAAAATATATTTGTATAAAAAAAGGAAAATTTCCGTGGGTATATGCATACAAAATGACAAAATATAAAAACCTTTCAAGGATAAGAAACAAAAAAACAAAACAAATCAATATTAAGTAAACATAAAATAGATGCATACAAGCTAGGAGGTTTGGGACAGGACAATGGATAGGAATAGAAGGAATATTTTCATTGAAGGGGTTTTTTTTCATACAATGAAAGAAACAATCGTCATTGCTCAATTGCCTCTCACCTTTACAAAATAAATATAAAAGAAAACCCTTCTTGTGCATGCGGGGCAGAAGTGGAAACACTAGATCACGTGTTCTTTGAATGTCCGATGCACTACGAATATGACATACATATATCCCAACTTAACAGTCCCTCTACCAGTCAACATGTCGCATCTCTTATTTATTCCGCAATATCTAAATTTATCTTGATCAATTGTATCAATCTGTAAGTCGTAACATTCAATAACTTATTTTTTATCTTTTCTTCCATTTGGCACAAATCACTCTTTTAAGGGTGGGTTGCCTAATATTAAAAAAAAAATAAAAAATAAACAATCCTTATCAATACATGAGGTGACATTGTTACTTCGCACAAATATATTGTCACCCCTGAATTGCGCTTGAAATATTTTTTTCATTTTTGGCTTATTTACCTACTTGTAAATCGAATATTTTAAAATATTTTTTTAAGTTATATTCGCTGCCCTCTCTCCTTTCTATAGAAATCATGACCTTTATTTTGCCCTCAACAATTGAAATTCTTTAATTTAAACGCTGCGCTTCACAAAGACCTTCAGCCGTCCGCCATTTTAAAAATTCACAAGAAAGACAGAGGGAAATAAAGAATGTCAAATCATTAAATGTCTCAAAGTCTGATGAAATGTTATTATAGTCTGTCAAACAATAAAGAAATTTCCATTAGAAGCAAAAATTCTCGAAGAATTTAAATCTTTAATTCTATAAAGAAATAAAAATCACCGTTTCATTGAGTTTCTTTCTAGCGCCTTTTTCGTTTTCTTTGATTTCTAGAGACGGTTTTTTTTTTTTCAATAAATTTGATACCTAAGTTCTAACGCAATGATTGATGAAGGTCCACGTAATTCAAATGTAATTTTCATTAAAAATTTTATTTAAACGATTTTAAAACGACAGCCGTGAGGCACTAGATTTGAATAGTGTTTCCACTCTTAATTTTTATGATCATTGTTCACGGATGTCCTGTAAGATCCTGTTAAAAATAACGTCACTTTCCTGTCATATCACGGTCTACCCCTTCGATCCGCTGAACGCACCACACTAGCTATACCCATTCACAATACAGAAGTATTCAGATCTTCTTTTCAAGAACAATCACCTAGATTATGGAATGGCCTAAGTGATGAAGTTACGTCATCTCAATTGATACCAACAATGTAAAGGTAAACTAAAAAAACTTTAAAGTGTCAAATACTTCCTGAATATTCCTTCTACATTCTTCTGTTCCTTTCTTTCTTCACTCAGACTTAATGTACGTTTATGACATAATAAACATCAATATTGACTGTACAGACCTTCTAAAAATTATTTACTTAAACATACCAAACAGACGAACAAGACCAACCTCAGCGTTCTTTTTAGACAAAAAAAAAACACTAATGCCGCTCAAAATTCTTATTATTCTGTATGTCCAAGACCCTTTTCAGGAGCTACGTTAGACAGGAATAATTATTTTGTTTTATTACCAGCAGTGAGTACATGCAACATGAGTACAAAGGTGGGCTGATTAAGTTACAATTACTTATGTTGTTATTTTATTCTTATTTATTATATTTGTTTAAAAAAATATTATTATACTTTGCCCATTTTTTCAAATAAATAAAAATAAACCTATAGGACCCTTTTCGGTCTTCTTATATTTTTCTCTGTTAGTTAAATGTACCAAATTAATTTAATTGAAATCACATTCCTCGGGTTGGTTGTTAGATATTGCCATATAACAATAAACCTGCTATTGTGCATTTGATGTACATGAAGAAGACAAATTTAGATGGGTGGTGGCGGAACGATTTACGCGCTGGATTTGTAATCCAGTGGTCGCGAGTTCGAATCCTGCCACGACCGATTTCGTTCACCTATAGCATTAGCATTAATTTATGCTTAATTTAGAAGAATGTATGAAGATGTATTAGTGCTTGTTTCTACAAGGACATATTCTATCTTAAAAAAAAAACAAATTTTATAGGCTTGAATCATACATAGTCCTGAAATTACGGAACTTCTCTCCTTCAACGTCCCATCGCGTCGTACGCGAAGCCCACTTTTGTTTCACATACCGAACCGTAATAATACTTACACGAAAAACGCACCCCTCATACGCATGATGAACACTTATAATCACGAACATCTGGATGTCGAATTTTTCTATTAGGACCTAACTCATTTTCTACTGCTATCAGTTCAAGTAATAATGATTGAATTTCACTGGATAATTGAAGTATCGAGATTAATTGGAGTAAACAATGTGAGCTTGCGGATACCTATACATTCTCTCTTACACTTATATAGACACACTCACACACACAAACACATCCTTACCCTTATACGTACACACATACATGCACTCATGCACTATCGTTCAGATATAAATGTTTTTCATATGTAACTTTAAGTATGTAAGCACAGCAGTCAAAATTTATTGTTAATAATGTGAAAAATTGTTATTGGTTTTAGTCATACTAATGCATCTATATAATAAATGTTATTAAACTGTAAATTTCCCGGAAATAAAACTAAAATAGTTCAACACTGAGGTTCACCACTCATTAATAATGTAAGTAATGCTCTTTGAGATGTAACGAGATCCGTGCATAGGGGACACTCGCACGTCTCGTGCTACCTTAGATAATGCACACCCCAATATTTGTTGTTGTTAACCCCATTCTGACTAGACCTTAGAATACACCACAGCTTATTTTCATCAAGATTGGATGACGTGTTCTTCCTCCACCACCACCCGCCTGCTTATGGGGACTATAATAACGGCCCCATGCAAAATTCTAAGAAAACTCATATAGAAGATTCAAGAGAACTCTAAAACCTTGCAGACACTGCACTTAAAGTGCCAAAGAGAGCTAATTATGTGGAAACAACTGGCTCACCGTTCACTGATAGTGAAGATAAGAGTGCACCGAATTTGCGACAGAAAGTCTTGAAAGTCCTAAAGTTGCTCTTCGTGGCTACAAGGTCCGCATGTCCAATGGGTCAAAAAAAATATGTTATTATTTTTTATTGACAAACTTTTTAACATCTCAATAGAGATGAAGTTGGGATATTATAGAAAAACCAGGAACTCAAGGCACCACACAGGGCCTACGACCTGTCATCGGCTAGTATACGTGATCACTCAAACGTTAACCAATTATGCCCGTTCATTGTGTTCACTTATCGATGCAATTTTTGAAAGTTCCACACATTTTAACAATGTGTAACAATTCACCTGAAAATAAGGAATTATATTATTGCCATCTATGAAGTAACGAAGAAACCTTTTTGGTAACGCCATATTATATAGAGAAATTAGTTTATTTGTAAACAATGAACGCAACAGTCCTAATAAATGAGATGACGGTGTCTCGCACAGATGTCACCCCTGCACTGCGCCAGAAATATTATTTAATTTTTTACGTTGACAATTTTCGTTTTTAGTGTCAATTTTTGACAAATCATCCGACATTGGTAAAAGTGAGCTGTGGTTTATTCTAAGGTTACATTGTGGGACTATACTATTAAAGTATATTTTGTATGTAAAATGCTTCAATAACATCATGGACTGACGATATAAAAATAATGCCTGTGTCTGACGTTATAAAAGCTTTGAATTTTACTTGACAAACATTTCAAGTTCTTTTTCAAAGCGTCGCATTTCCTATTTTTTCTAGTAAGATTATTATGAGCGCTGTTTAGAAACTAATAACTTTCCAAGTAAGTTCATTTTAAGATGACATAAAGCAGTACGATTAAAACAAGTTTCGTAATTAATTCATAAGTCAAGGCAAAGTAACTTTTGACGTTGTCAAGTGAAAATGTGGCGCTCGATATTCCAGCCTGCAATGGGTAGGTAACGGGTGTACGATATAATATTAATAATAAACTTATACTTTCCATAGTTCGTTCTAAATAAATTATAATATGTACCAACACCGACTAGAGACTAGGAAACTGTATGCATAATTAATCACAGGAAATGCAAAAGGGTCATCAACAACTGTTGGTTTACGTGCAGTTAAGTTTTATTCATTACATATATTATTTTATTTTTTATTTATTGGTAAATTCACAGAATGTATTACATAACATTATTCACATCTTTAAAATGTAAATACATTCCAATTACTAATTTATACGTGAAATATTACACATTTAAATGCTTGGTAGAAAAAAGTATTAACAAATAAAATAAATTAAACTATGTTGATAGAGGAAGTAACAATAAATTAATTTACAATTATATGAACGAGAAGAACTAAATACAATAATAATAAAGATAACAAATCTTAACACATTGAGTAATAAAATAGGTAGAAAAATCAATTTTATTTTCTATTGAGCTTAATTGAAATCAAGGGGCGAAATTGATATTGCCTACATTTTTTTGTCTCTGGCTTCAGATTTACTAATTTTCAGAAAAAAAGATCAACAATGATAAAAAAATAGAGTGGGTTGTGGCCAACGCTATACTCCTAAACTCCTCACCACCAATTCACTTCACAAAGTATTCAAATTCAAATAATAAAACGAGTTAACACAATATTTGATGTAAAGTATTTTTTTTCACACCATTTTTTTAACAATGATACAAACAAGTAGATTATTGCTGCCCAATTAGGAAACTTTGTTCTAGGGCAGTATACAATTTTACAGTGGCAATATACTGATGAACCGGGGTGATTATAGTTTCCGCTTTACATATTTATATAGGCACACAATCAAAATATTTTGAACTAATAACTACCTAACCGCTACTTCATCAAACATCAAAACGGACACATAGTTCACATAAAACAAATCAATCGGGTCAAAATGCCGCCTTAATATCTGTCAACAAATCAATTCTCGACGCGATTTGACATTTCAAATCTGTAGAGAAGAGGTATTATATCAATGTCGTCAGGAGTGTACATGTATTTGATATGACTCGAATACGTACCAGATCAAATCAAAATATAAGAAATATTTTACTAAATTCAGAAAACATACAGCATACACCTAAAAATAATAATAACAAAAATGATATATACAGTTTCATACCTAAATATATGTTCAGTTATATAAAAAAAGGTAATACTTAAACATATTTTTTTATGTATCACGCAAAGAGCATTGCACACATAATACGGGATAGATACAAATTTTATAATAT
Source organism: Molanna angustata (assembly GCA_963576475.1). NCBI lineage: Eukaryota > Metazoa > Arthropoda > Insecta > Trichoptera > Molannidae > Molanna > Molanna angustata. The sequence continues at coordinate 18,189,600 of OY754987.1, forward strand.
ATAGGTAAGTTTTGAGAAGTAAACATTTTTTTTATTTCACGATGCATTATTTTTTTTTAAATGAATATATCCTTGTTAAACAAGTACATATACATCTTCCTACGTTCCCTAAAATAAGCAAATAAATAATTATAGCACAAGCATTTATGCTTATTTTAGGGAACGTAGGAAGATGTATATGTACTTGTTTAACAAGGACATATTCATTTTTTTAAAAAAAAAAAAAAAAAATGCTTGTGCTTAGGTGAACGACATCGGTCGAGGCAGGATTCGAACTCGCGACCACTGGATTACTAGCCCAGCGCGCTTACCGCTCTGCCACCGACCCATTTATTTACTAGGACTATTTTTTCCTTACAAAAAAAGGAGCTCATCGAAGAAAAATCACAATAATAAAGGTTCACAGCCCCTTTGGAAAGGGTAGGTAAAAAAGACGCGAGGCACAGCATAATATTTGAGCCAAGCACTAAACATCTTGAATTTCGGACGAAATACTCATATCTCGAGTTACGACCAAAGTTTAAAATTAATTCGTAGAGACGAAGTCGAAACTTAACAAAAATTCCACCATAACTTAACACACAGAGTTGACTTTAGTCTCGTCTATGGAGTTTCTGAAATACATACATTTTTGGTCACGTTATTTTTATTACTTGTTAACAACATAAATAAACAATGTTCATTTATTTATATAACCGTGCTGGTTAAAGTTTCTTGAACGAGTAAATTTGGTGGTATTCCGTGTTCTTTATGACTTGATAAGAGAGTAGGTATGGTTACTTGCCGTGGCTAACTCCTTTGAGAGTATAATATTTAGTTAGCATAGCTTGTATAAATCCTAATGCATTTCGAAATGTTGTAAATCAACAAAATATTTCATTTTTATGTAACTGATAATTTCCTCAGACTTATGTTGAAGTTTTTTTTGGTTTATTACATCAACGAATGCCAGTTTATATTATCTGTATAAAAATTATGATACCTTACACCTGACCGAGTGTCCATTGTTTAGAATCTTTTTAAGGGGCCATATAAACCTAAACACCCCAATTTAAAATCAAATTTCTCAGATATGTTAAACAGTGTGTTTCTAGAAAAATAGCATAAGTGTTTTCAACATTTCTCTAGTGAACTTTCGTCACCCAATTTCAAAATTCAGTCTTAATCCCTTAAAAAAATATTAAAAATATCCTTATTTACAGCATTTTTTTAAATTACTTCAAAACTATGTGTCGTGGCGAAATAAGTCTTTTATGTCCTTAAAGAGTGCATAAAATCAAAGTGAATGACCGATAAAGTTTTTTCATTTCAAGTAGGGTTTATTCTTAAAATGCATAAAATCAACAAATTTTGGGTTTCCGATAGTTTAAATCACGTATAAACCTTTTTTGTCATGCCATTTTTTGTCCTTTCAATAATGTCAAAACCATTTCAGGGTATTCACTTTTATTTAAATTTAATGTCATGTTACTTTTTTTCTCTCCTAATATCCACTTTGAATATATTGATTATCTTATTAACATCTTTCATTTTTACTTTTCAGAACCAAAATGATATTATTTGTTTGCAGAAAGTGCCTTATGATATTCATAGTTGTAAAAGGAGCGAGTTGCAGAACGTTTAATATTAATTTGCTGCGAGATAACTCTTTGTAGCAAGAATGAAGACTCAAAAGTTTTAGTTATCTGTTGTGACTGAACGTGTTAAGATTTAAGATGGAATGATAAAATTAATGAAACTGAATCGTCTTATAAATAACTCAAGTTTTGAGTTACACTCAAATGGTTAAGTAAGACCTAACATGTACAAATGATTACATAATGAAATTTACAGAAATTTTCTTTATTAAGTTTGATATGTATTTATCTATTTCTACAGATAAATATGTACATATTTAACTCAATGGTACCCAGTCAGTAATCCCCGACATTGGTTCTCTGGCGAATCTCTCTCTGTTCTGTGCTGCCCGGAATATCTGCTCCAGAGTTCTGAAGCCCGTCCTTTCCCTGATATTACGCATAATGAAATTTACAGAAATTTTCTTTATTAAGTTTGATATGTATTTATCTATTTCTACAGATAAATATGTACATATTTAACTCAATGGTACCCAGTCAGTAATCCTCGACATTGGTTCTCTGGCGAATCTCTCTCTGTTCTGTGCTGCCCGGAATATCTGCTCCAGAGTTCTGAAGCCCGTCCTTTCCCTGATATTACGCATAATGAAATTTACAGAAATTTTCTTTATTAAGTTTGATATGTATTTATCTATTTCTACAGATAAATATGTACATATTTAACTCAATGGTACCCAGTCAGTTATCCTCGACATTGGTTCTCTGGCGAATCTCTCTCTGTTCTGTGCTGCCCGGAATATCTGCTCCAGAGTTCTGAAGCCCGTCCTTTCCCTGATATTACGCATAATGAAATTTACAGAAATTTTCTTTATTAAGTTTGATATGTATTTATCTATTTCTACAGATAAATATGTACATATTTAACTCAATGGTACCCAGTCAGTAATCCTCGACATTGGTTCTCTGGCGAATCTCTCTCTGTTCTGTGCTGCCCGGAATATCTGCTCCAGAGTTCTGAAGCCCGTCCTTTCCCTGATATTACGCATAATGAAATTTACAGAAATTTTCTTTATTAAGTTTGATATGTATTTATCTATTTCTACAGATAAATATGTACATATTTAACTCAATGGTACCCAGTCAGTAATCCCCGACATTGGTTCTCTGGCGAATCTCTCTCTGTTCTGTGCTGCCCGGAATATCTGCTCCAGAGTTCTGAAGCCCGTCCTTTCCCTGATATTACGCATAATGAAATTTACAGAAATTTTCTTTATTAAGTTTGATATGTATTTATCTATTTCTACAGATAAATATGTACATATTTAACTCAATGGTACCCAGTCAGTAATCCCCGACATTGGTTCTCTGGCGAATCTCTCTCTGTTATGTGCTGCCCGGAATATCTGCTCCAGAGTTCTGAAGCCCGTCCTTTCCCTGATATTACGCATGATGAAATTTACAGAAATTTTCTTTATTAAGTTTGATATGTATTTATCTATTTCTACAGATAAATATGTACATATTTAACTCAATGGTACCCAGTCAGTAATCCCCGACATTGGTTCTCTGGCGAATCTCTCTCTGTTATGTGCTGCCCGGAATATCTGCTCCAGAGTTCTGAAGCCCGTCCTTTCCCTGATATTACGCATAATGAAATTTACAGAAATTTTCTTTATTAAGTTTGATATGTATTTATCTATTTCTACAGATAAATATGTACATATTTAACTCAATGGTACCCAGTCAGTAATCCCCGACATTGGTTCTCTGGCGAATCTCTCTCTGTTCTGTGCTGCCCGGAATATCTGCTCCAGAGTTCTGAAGCCCGTCCTTTCCCTGATATTACGCATTCAGGACATCATTCTGCTTCCAGTCCCTCGGCGACCGTCTATCTTGCCCTCCAGTATTAATTGGAGTAAGTGGTATTTTTCTCCCCTCATTATATGGCCCAGATATTGCGGACCTTCATTGTAGACAGGAGTTGCTTATTTGTCCTGGCTCGACTTAAGACTTTTGAATTTGTAACCAATTATGTCCAAGGGATTATAAGCATTCTGCGATGCAGCGACATCTCAAAAACTTTCAACATACATATTATTAGTATTCACTTTCAGCGTTCAAGTCTCACAGCCATATAAAAATACAGACCACACATAACATTTTACTATCCTCTATCTCAAGATCCTTTATCCATATTGAGCTTTTCGTTGTAGAATAAGGATCTCATTTTATTAAAGGCAGATCTTGCTACCTCAATTCTGCACATGATCTCCATATCTGGGTATTATTATTAATAATAATAATAAACACTTCCTTGCACCCTGCGCAAGTGGCGAGTTTATTGCCGTATGGCAATTTCTTCCAATTAACCAGTGTTTCAGGGTATTATAGAACTCCATAAGATAATTATATCTATATATGGGTATACATGGATGGTTTTATTTCCGTCAGTTGACCAGACTTGCCCCCCATAACGTACAATTCACTTCATCTAATGGTATAGATATCTTCTCAAATTCCAGATATTCAAAAACCACATTTTTAAACAAAGAAATATTTGAGCGTTTTTGCCTGAATTGATGCTAAAATAATAAAATTAAATAAGACCGCAAAAAGATTGATAGCGAAAATAAAAATGAATGAAAGAAAACATACTAAGATGAGAAATAGTTCAAACCAAAAAAAATAAAAGATCAGTCAACTCTCTCCTAGACATGCTCTGAATTCCAAAGCAACTGTGTTTCTGGGCATATTTTGTTTCTGGCGCTTTTGTCGCGTAACCCAAGTGCAGTACTACATATACATAAACTCAACAATTTCGAAGGTCTGTAGTATACATCTATATACGATAGCCCAGAAGATGGTTCGTTCTTTTTTCTCGAAACGAGTTCGTTTAAATCCGGGGAGCAAAATAGTCCAAGTTTTAATTGAAAAGTTGCTCATCATAGACTGGGTGTGTATAGATGGCACTTACGTAGCATAAACTTGAAACAGAAATAGGAGAAAAAATCGAAATACGAGAAAATTGTGAATTTCCCTCGGAATTTCAATTAAAAATATTAACCAGATACCGCGGCATCGAACGATGCACTAGTAAAAAGACATTAATTAAATTTAACCCCTTTTCACAGTAAAAAAAAAGAAAAAATGTCGTACGTTACGTAGCAAGAGTTCGTTATTATTAACAAATATATTCAATGAAATATTACTGTTTGAAGATGATAACAAATAAAAAAACATATAAAACTGTGGTTGTATCAAATATTTTCAATTATGTAATGAATGACATGAAGGGCCTTTCTTACTATTTGCAATATGTATTTAAGCTGATATTTACCCATTTTTTGTATGTTCGAAACTGACTTAGCATCAGATTAAACTCGTATTTTATAGTAAGTAAGGCCCTTCATTGTATAACAATATTATTTATGTTTTGGATAACAAATGTTCTATACATTATTTGGTGAAAAACTTAATGTGATGGATAACATGAATTATAAAATATGTAGGTATAATAAACATTATTTATGTGATGGATAACAAGAATTATTTAATATGTATGTAAACTAAGGTTGACTGGAAGATGTTAACTTCATTAACAAGTCCGCCTTTTGGCTTTTTTAATGTTTTTTCTTGCTCTTGTTTGTACTTATTTTGTAATGTTATTTAAGTCAATAAAGAATTATTATTATACTTACTTTACTTTTCGTGTGGTGTATTAGATTATAGTCTTGGTTTCAGTGCTGAGAGCCAGTCCACCGCCTCTGGTTTCGCCTCATGTATATCTTGGAGGCTTCCGTTAAATTTCTTTAGCTGGCACTCTTGTACCACGTGTTTCACAGACTGCTCAGCTCCACACTCACAGTCAAGATTATCTCTTTTTCCCCACCTCCAGAGTAAGTAATTACAGCAGCCTTGTTCTGTCCTCACTCTGTTTTGCTGTACCCAAACCCTCCGTGGCAGGTCGAAACCAGGTACTCGAGTTGCAGGGTCTACTATTAAATGTTTATTTTCAGTATTTTCTGTAGCCCATCTTTCTCTCCAGATACCTTCTAAATTAAAACCATCTTCCTCCACTGTCCATATGGGTTTTCGGGATTTTAATCTTTTCTCGGGTGGGTGAAAAATATCATTAAATATCATTAAATTATTATTATTATTATTAAACTAAACCGGTTGTAGGTTGTAGTCCTTAAATAAATAGTGGAATTAATTCTAAACAAGTTTTTTTATTATTTTTATTTATTAAAAATATAAATTAATTTAAATGGAATTCCATAAAGAACTGACGATCAAAAAGTTAAATCTAATCAAAGTAAACATTATTTATGTGATGGATAACATGAATTATATAATATGTATGTATGTATATTAAACATTAGTTTTGTGATGGATGACATGAATAATTATATAATAATTATATGTATTTGGTTAAATATTATTTTTGTGATGAATAACAATGGTTGTATGGTATTATTTACCTGGTACTAGGTTAATATTTCTCACAAGTATCTACCAGCGAAAAAGCTTAGCTTTTCTGTGAAACAAAAGTGCATTAAAGATACCTATGATGGGTGAAGCGTCAGTTTTGAATATAATACTCTGGATGAGTGACGAGGGCAGTGGCGGCTGGTGACCTAAAATCTTAGAGGGGCTCAAAATTATAATTTTATCTAGAAGATAAATTAACTTTCATCAGGAAGCAGATACGTAGCACAATATTAATATTATCAGTGTTATCCGTAAATCTTTTGAATGTCGGAAATAAAAACGTTAACCTGTTTGATCATTCAAAATTGAACAATAACTTCTGGAAGATTTTTTGTCTTATATCATTTTTGTTTGTTTTTTTTTGCAATATTATGATATCAATTAATTACATAATAATAATACACATTTATTTAGGATGATTTATAGTTTAAACTATGTAATATTATGAAATCAATTATATTAGCCTCAAGGAATTGCAACTGCTAATCGATCAACACAATGAACAATAAAATATGTATGAATCAAAATATACTGTAATCCTGCGCGGGCACTGCCCCGTTTTGCTCGAAATCGGCATACATTCAGTTTGTACGGCGAGCTGCGGCGGCAGCGGGCGGTCTCTTGAAATGTATGGGTTCTTTGGGCACAAGTCGACTGTGCCCGAGGAATGAAATATTAATTTCATAGAATCTTGCTTTACAAAGCAGGTAAGTTCAAATACTTTCGCTAGATATACTGCAGGCGTAAGACGGCAAACATTAATTAGAAAAAAATGTGTTCCCAAAATTCCATTTCATACATTTTTTTGAATCTTTTGAACGAAGTGTTTGGGAGGGCTGAGCCCGAGAGCCCTTTAGGAAGAGCCGCCACTGGACGAGGGAGAACTTATAAGCGGATTAAATATAAATATTTTGTATAGTGGAATAATATTCAACTTCATACCATAAATCCAACATATTCTGAAGCTTAATATAAATTATATTGCAAGAGTATTTTGTACCAAATAATATATGTTTTTATAAAAAAAATATGGTTTGAAAATAAATTTCATAAATTTTAAACTAAAAATACCTTTTGAAAAATTAAATTATAACTATTTTCTGTCATTGCTTGGATTACAGAGGTTGTCCGACAGAAGAATAATCGCATATATAATAATGCTGTATAAGATAGTTAGGGGTGTTTATGACTCGCCAGATTTAACTCAATCGATATTATATCAAGTTCCAATGAAAGGTACAAGGCAGAGCGTGGCTTTCCACTGTGATGATGTCAGTACTAACTACTAATATAATTCCCCAATAAGAAGATTCCATAGATTGGGAAATACATATGCTAATATAACTAACATTTTTGCAGATTCTCTAGCTATGTACAAGCGATTATTGTCAGACGTACATTTGTTGTGATGACTAATTGTATTGTTACTTAAGAATGTTATACCCGAAATGTGTTTTTATTGTTCCTTCCTTCCTTTCCGTGTCCAAAATCATCAACCTATATTGTGTCCCTCCAGTAATTTGCAGCCATAATAGCATTCTCATTCGCTTGCCACAGATCCTCCTCAGAGCACCCTCCTTCCATAAGTGGACAGTTCAGCAGGTGTGGCATGTTCTGCGTCTCTCCACACTTTATTGTTTTTATTGTTGATTGACTTTTATTATCTTTATTGATTTTATTATCTTTACTAACTTGTTTCCTAATTATAATGTGTGTTATCAACGAATTGTGTAGCTATGTATTTATTTAAAAAAATATATTTACGAGTTTTTTTGTTATAATTTTTAAGTGTTTTATATATTTATTTATTTATTAAAATCCTTTTTACAAGTATAATAATAACAATAAGAACAATATAACTTTATACAGTAGTTAATAAAAATTATAAAGTATACTATAAGTAAGAAAAAGTTAAGTTTGTCATTAGTGTATACATTTATATATTTTAATTTGTGGATTAGGCTACCCTACTAGGCTATGCCTGTCCCAGAGTAGCGTTATAACAATCAGTTCTATTATTTTAATTCGTCACAGTGTTTGTTATTTTTGTAAGGTTCTGTGGTAGGTTGAAGTAATGATGTGCAAGTATGTATATATTTTAGTGTTGTATGAAAAAAAAAATGCTTGATGTAAAAAGAGCTAATGCTAATATAATTTTGATTTTTTTATAAGTCGTCTAAGCAGTAATATTAAATAATTCTTCTGTTTCTTTTCGTCCTTTAGTAATTAACCAGTTGTTTGCTATGGCTTTCAATTTGATATGAGAGTAGGTTCTTAATAGTGGAAAGTCCGTTTTGAAGAGGTTAAATATTTTTGGACCTATGTACGCGTAATTTTTCTGGCCATGTGTTGTCTTAGTTTTTGGAATTTCGTCAAGATTTAGTAGATTTAGAAGACAAGGTTTAGTAGATTTATTTCGTCAAGGTTATATATGAATTTATATAATGACGTGAAGCCATGTTAAAATAAATAAATAAAGAAATAAAAATGATTTGGATATTCTGAGAATGTAGCTCGTGATGAAGGCTTTTGAAATTATATATGGGTACTATTTATCAATTCAATTCAACAATTCAACGGTCAATTTAAATTAGTCATGATGAAGAAACAGTCATTTCGAAACTGATTGCACTTATTTAACTCACTGTGACAAGTGATTTGTAGTAAATATATTTTAAATTTATCTAAAAATAAAACAAAAAACATATACGTACATGACATCACGGCATGGGGTACAATATGACAGATGTGCGGGTGAAATACCTTATTAAAGGAAGCACGACACATACGTCTCACCTAAAATAAAGCAACATTTAGAATGGGCGTTGAACCTCGTTGCTTAGCTTTGTGAGATGTATTTTGCCAGTTGTATTTTCGATCACCCGGCACTTGGGGACACTCGAAAACGATTTCAAATACGTATTAATCGAGCGTTAATTGAGATGGGAAACGTGGATGATAGAAAACCCAGAGGTCGTTCTTGATGACCCGACACCTCGAGTCCGCTACGGGATCATGAAGTCCTTTGATCAGTACCGAACATTGAGGCAGACCATTCGTCGAATGATTGAGTAAGGCATTCCAAAATGATTGAGTAAGGCCACCATTATCAGATACGATGTCAACGCTGAAGAAATATTTTAAATTAAAATATAATATATTAAAAAAAGAGTTGAACACTGTAGAGAGACGCAAGGCCGCATAATTGACCACGTATTCCGTGTTGATAATACGTCCGATCCTCTATTTTCTAAAGAACATTCCAGATAAAATAGGTGCCTTCGTATTCCTCTAAGTCGAAGTTGATATTCTATAATGCTGAACACGAATGAGTTCAATTCCCTATTCTATAACCACGTTTTAGTCGAACCAACTGTCAAAAAGGTCCTTATTTTAGTTCACACCTAATTGTAAGCATACTCTTTAGTTATTTTCACAGCAGTATGGGATATTTTAGTTCACACCTAATTGTAAGCATACTATGTAGTTATTTTAACAGCAGTCTGGGATATTTTAGTTCAATTGAAAACAACAGTTGTGTAGGGACAAAAATAAAAATGGATAATTTGCTCATGCTGCGTTTTGTTGAATATAAAAACTGAACAATATCAGTGCAGATCAATTGAAATGTTAGGTTACGCATGCGTAGTCTACTCCATAGACAATTTGAGTTCAATTTATTATCTACGGTGCACTAATTTTGTAGATTTTAGTTTTAGGAACAACATCAGTTACAGAATACGAAATTAAGTCCAGATGACCTTAATTCTAAAATTTGGGATCGTTCCTATTTTAGTTCAAAAAGTTACTGAATTCGACATAATATGTCTTTCTACAAATCATAGTGGTGAAAAAGAATGAGAAAAGAATGAAATGATGCCGTCTTTTTATTTATTTTTTTATTTGAATGAACATTACAGCTTTTAGTTGTATTAAAAATTGTATAAAATTACAATTATTCATAGCGCCAATAAAATGTTTGGGTTAATTAAAAACAAAAATCAATTGAACCTACATATTATAGCATTGCAAGATAGTTTATGTAGGATATAGGGAAGGGTCAGGGAGGGGAAAAGGATTAGCTCCCTTTTGGAGAAACAAGCTGTCGCATTAATCGAAAGACCAGTCCCAGCGCAGGCATACCCAAAACACAGTTAAAATTTAACCATCTCCATCAAAAATTTTCTGTATGTATAGAGACTAGACGTAAAAATATTAAGCCTATGGTCACTCATACAGTTTTTATTGTAACAATATCATAATCTATTAACAAATGAATTGCGTGAGTAATTAGTCCTAGGTGTGTCAATGTAAAATAAAGATGGGTTCCTGACTATTCTCCGAGGGCAATGAAAGGGAAGCAGCTAATACCGTTTTCCTCTCCTTGTTCTTTCCCAATACTTTTTTTTCTATTTTTTTTTGTTTTTAATATTTATCTTAGTGTATTGTATATATTTATTTTTCTTAATTTTCGGTTTCATTCTTTTATTGACGTACATGTATATTTTTGTCATACTTTGTAATCTAGTTGGTTGGGAGAAGTTGCCTTATGGCAATAGACCTGCCAGTATGCATTGTATTTATTTGTTTATATTATGTACAAAAAAAATAAATAAAATGGGCCGTAAAAGAACATTGTAGCTTCAACATCTTGGGCAGTGAGTGGTTCAGGATTCCGGATGAGGTATCACTCAATACATAGGTTGCCGCAAGAATCTGAAGAGATCGGTTAATGGTCGCCAATCTTTGTTAGAAGCGGCACAAGCAGAATAAAATTACCACGTTAAAAACAACTAGAAAATATCCCGAAAATGTTATAAGAAAGTCTAAATGATTAAAATTATATTGAAATATCAGTGAAGTGATAGATCGATATTATGGATAGCGCTAAGCGTTAGTGACACCTCTAAGCGCTACGGTATGGATACCTGCGAGGGATAATATCCCTATCCCTAGCACTATTACTACAAATTGAAATGAGAATCGCGTTTTCTATAATTTTAAGGATTTTAAGGATCTTATGGATTTTAAGTCGTTTTTTTAGTAATTTTCTTTTTTAAAATTTCTTTTAGTGAAAGGTGCTCATTTGCGCAAAATGAAGACCTTTGTGTTAGTAAAAACATAACATCCAAGGTCTCCGATCGTGAAATATTTGCCTCCACTGAAATAAACTCCTATATTATTATCGTTAGTGAAATTTCCCCAGAATTTAAGGATTCATAAAACAATGCGAGGTGAAAGTTAACGTTTATATGGCAGCACAATGACGGCATTCAGACAAAAGTTTATTTTGGTGGGTCGTCGTTGTTATAAAAGATATTATGTCTACCTAAATATAGATATACAAAACTTAATGTTTACCTATTTGAGAAATACTTGCGTGTCTTTCAAACAAAATACAGTCAACAAACTCGGAAATAAGTAGTATAATTATTGTGTCTTGTGTTTTATATGGCCACTAGTAAAACCCGGCAGACGTTGTCCTGCCTGTTTAATTATTTACCTCCAAATATGTAAAAATGGTTGATCGGTATTTTTCCTTTTTATTACTTAACATTCTTATCTAGATTCGCTTATTATAATTCCGTATTTATTCCCTTCCATCCCTACAGTCCCTTCCTTCCCTATTCTTTCATTCATTTATAATATCATTTCATTATTCAAACAAATATAGGTACTTGAACCTTTAGCATTATACCAGTTTTATATAATATACCATTTTTGATTTGGTTATATATGATTTTTTTCTTATTATTTTTTGATTTATGTATTTATTTATTTATTTACTTATTCGATCATTGATTTATTTATTTATTTATTTTATTTATTTATTTAAGATTTGGTACACTGTTAACATACAATATACATAAACATAATATCAATTATAATAATAAATCAACCGTACTTACAAAAATCCCACAAGGCATAGCCTGTCTGTGGGTATACCAATTAAAAATATTCAAAATTATTTCGTTAGTAACATTAGTTATTTATAAAAATAAAATATAGCAAATTGCTTAGGCAGGAAACAAGTGAAAAAATATAAAGTATACAAATTATATATGAAAAATATACATACACATATTTATATACGAAACATCAATAAGTTTACATGAATCAGCAGACTGACAGCGGTGCTACCAAATATTATACCCGCAGTCGATAGTAACAATACTTGGCAAGTACAAGGATATGCATGTCGCAGTCAATCTACACTTTCTAGTTAAAATTGAAAATTTCCAATAATGATAAAAAAAAAAAATAATAATAATAATATAAAAAAATCATTGAACTTTTACACAAGAGCAGAATATTGAGAAAAAGAAAGACATAAGTGCACCAAATTGAAAACCCAACAAGTAAGAAACAAATAAATACAAATTATAATAAGGAGGAATAAGGGTATTTATATGGTATTTTTTATATTTTTCTTTATTTATTTATTCGATCGTTGATTTATATAAATGTTATTTATTTTTATTTAAAATTTTCTTGCAATACCAAATCGATAAATTTTCAATTACTTTTTTGCCGTAAGTTAAATTTTTAAACCTTCTCGTGTGCGCGCTGTACAAATCCACTTAGTATCAATTCAATACCAACTTTTTTTTTTCAATTTTTTTTGTGAGATATCGAATAAATAAATAAATAAATTATCATGCATAAACCTTCTCCGGAATGAGGTGAACAAATTCCCAAAGTTTCATCGCAATCGGATGGTTGGTTTGGGAGTCCATCGGCCATATACAAACAAACAAACAAATATACGTACATCCATTTTTATATTTATATAGATAAAGATAAATATTATCTTTATTTTCATGTAGTTGTGCTATATCAATATACTATAGCAGACCGACATCCTTGAAAGAAAAACAATGTTTTACATAAAGGTATGTTCATCATCAAGGCATATCCCACAATTAAGGGGAAACAATGACAGTTTTGCGGGCGTGCAAACTTTGTTCAAGGTAGCACGACACATGTACTATGTAGCAGGTACTATGGCAAATATCGTATTATATTTATCGTTACACAAATTAAAACTTAGTTTGCAATTTAAAACTGTGTCATAACCGAGAAAAGAACCCGGGAAATTTGTCTAAGCAGTCACTGGTCTGATCAATTTGATGATATTTGATATTCAGTAATGCGCATGTTTTTGAAATAGTTGCTAAAATGATTTATACATTAAACCATGGGTGTCCAAATCGATCTGTTGAAAGTACACCAATATCCCCCGCTTTCATCAAGGTTCCTAAGTGCAAAAATATTTTTTTTGATTCACTTAGCGTAAAATTTTGTTTCACCAAACGATCGTTAAAAGACGCCGGCGCACGGATTCTTAAGTGACTGTCTATTGTAGATCACGGCATTGATCAACGTATTTTCAAACAAAAATTATTACATTTTATCACAATATCGTCTTGTAATTAGGTAGTTATTTCGTGTCATAAAAGCTGTGTGTTGTATTAAAATTGATGTATTATTTGATTTCTATATAGGTAGTAATTTTTAATTTAACTTTTTTTTATTAATTAAATAATGAATATGTCCTTGTTAAACAAGTACACATACATCCTTTGCCCTAAAATAAGCAAATAAATAAATAAATGGTTGTGCTATAGGTGAACGAAATCGGTCGAGGCAGGATTCGAACTCGCGACCACTGGATTACTAGCCCAGCGCGCTAACCGCTCTGCCATCGACCCATCTTTGGTTTGTTGGAAGTATTTGCCGTCAGGCAATAGGCCGACAGTGTACAAAAAATGATACAAATAAATTAATAAATTTAGTCAACGTCAAATTTCAAATTGTTTTTTTTTTGGTTGTAGGTTTTTCCAGTACATGTGGAATATATGAATGACTTATTTTCTTGTAACAGATATACAAAGAGATCTTTTGCCTTTCTACATAATGTTTGTAAAGGAATTTGCAAATGTTAAAATCGTACTTTCATGTTGGTCTGTGAAAAATCTCTATTTTTCTCTTCGTTGAATATATATCTTATACCTTTCTCTTTGGCAAAAGTTAAAAGATGCGCTAACTTTTCTCTGGGGATGTCGGAAACTACAGGGATAGGGAAAAACGTGTAGAAAATTTCCCCTCGCATGACTAGAAAATAATTTATATGTAAATTTATCCTTTGGATTTTTTAAAATATTTCTACAAACGTTCCATGCCATCCAATGAAACAATGATTCAAAAAGAAAAAAAAATGGACTCGTTCAAGAGGCAAATGGTTATTATAACTCGCTTCCTTTTAAGACAACCACTTTCTCGAATTCAACCTCCATCATAATCTTGTCTACGGGGAAACTTCCGAAGTAATTTGCATATAGTTTGCAAAGTTGATCTTGCATTTTTGCCTTAGTATTAAACAAACAATAGCAAAGACTTTTGTTTTTATTTGAATATCATTATTTCGACTTTGTATCTACAGTTTCATCATGTGTAATAAAAGTAGAGTGCACTTTATTTTATTTTAAAATACTTGTTTTCCTTGTTATAATACTTTCTTTTTGTGATAATTATTTAGTTACTTCGAGACCAGAAGGTTTCTTACAACATAAATAAAATTGTGAAGAGCTATTTTACAAATAGAAATGTGGCCATGCCCGGGGGAAAGGTTTTGCACTGGTGACCAATTATCATTGGGTGCCCTCAGGGTTCTGTTCTGGGTCCACTATTATGGAACATCTTATTCGACGACCTTCCCACACTTTCAATCCTATGGGCTACATCATTTTGGCAGATCGACCGCTTACCGCCAATACCTCCAATTTCACTAACTCAAAACTCGAACTTTCAATAACTCAAATTTCAATTACATTTGTACCTTCAACTTCTATCTTACACATAAGTGTTAATTAACACCAAAAATGAATGTAGAGTAAGTTATACATTGTAAAAAAACAACTATTTTTTAAAACAATGGTCATAGGAGTTAGATCTCTTTCTTGGAAAAAAAATATAAAACAGTGTTTTCAGAATGTTCTGTAAAATTTTGAATACTTAAGATAGGAGGTATTGGCGGTAAGCGGTGGATATGCCGATGATACTACAATCCTTAGTCAAGGTAAGACCCGAGCACTTATTGAGCGCGCAGCTACTCAGATACTTTGTTCTGTTGCAGATTGGTTGCAGATTGTTGCAGATTTGCATTTACATAATTTTCTCAACAGGTATCATGTAGAAGTGCATAATATGAATTTCGTGACAATGTTTTTGTGTGTATGGATTTTGTGAAAACTTTTGTCCTCTGGAAATCTTAATTTTTGTTTTAGAATCTCTTTATAAAAATGAAGTTTGAGATTGTCAACCTTTCAAGAAGAAAAAAATTACACTTGTTATGTAGTGGAGAGTTTAGTGTTCTGTCGTTACCCACTAATTTATTTTCAAATGTTATGGTTATGACGTCACAATCTGTTCTCTAAGAATTATTAAGAATTTAATTTTCCAAAATGATACGTCGCTTCGAATCGTCACACAAATTGAATAAGATATTGAAATTTAATTTAAGCCTAACATAACCGACTGCGTGTGGTGTTGGCTTCTTGAATATACATTAAATGTAAAATGCGTGACAAAAGGCGGTTTGTTCGTGATTTATAGCATCTGTGGCAAATAATTTATGTATACTGAGCTTTTCCCTCCAACAAGTGATACTTGGAAATAGGAACTGATAATAAATAAGATAGGCTATGCTTTTACACCTATAGATAAAAGCGAATTCCAGCTGTTAATTTGATTAAGGCTAATAGTGTTTATTAGTATGCTAAATACAAAAATAAAAAGATGTTGACCAAATTAGTCATAAAACAGTCGTGTTTACTGCAGGCTAAAGAGTATTCTATACTATTATTATTCTATGTTTCTATACTAGAAAATTTTTGAAAATTCCCAGAAAATGTTATTGTTTTCTTACTATGAATTCTTTCTCATCTTGGTGTAGACCGATGGTCTGTTGGTACAGGATGGTCCTCCTGAGATGCTGAGTTCCAGCCATCTCTCCATCGTTGACTCTGGTTGACGAGGTTGGTACCTGGTGCAGAGCTATGTGTGGAATTCTCTTTTGGTTCATCCTTTGCACATGCTGGTACCAGTATCGTCGACGCTGTCTCCCTAACTGACCACATCTTGGACCTCACATACTTCACTGATTCCCGTGTTTCTGATACGATCACGCAAGGTCCTTCCACCAATGGCGCGTAGCGTTCTCATTTCTGCAGTACTCAGCTATGAATTAAATAATTTAACTTTTTTTACATGATATACCTTAACAAATATTTTTATACTGGTGGACTTATTGCCTTTGGGCAATTTCTTCCAACGAACCAAAACAACTTATTTTCGCTCTAACAAGAGTTAATAATATATTATTTTATACAATATGTGTTGATAATTCCTTTTTTTTATCAACGGAGTGAAAATCCATTTTTTTTAATACTAATAATAATAGCCTACTTACAATTGAGATAACGTTGAAAAATAGTGTGTTACATTTTATTTGTTAAGTTTAATGTATGTAAATAATATTTATTTATTTGTTTATTTTATACTGCACCACTAACAATGCTCGTAATTCGTTTATGCAGCGTAGTTGTTCGATGTATAACACGTTATTCGGTGGCCTGGACATATTTCTATTAAGTAAGGGAGAGTTTAGGAGAGGTGTGTGTGGTGTATTGGAATCATCCGATCCCTAATCACGTAATATAAGTATTGTATGGTGTTCGTTTAATGATTGTTTCACTTAATTTCATTTCTCTTTATATATAAAGGACTAATATTTGGTAATATCTGGAGTCTAGACTGGTCTATATGCTGGTAACTCATTTTTTTGTATATATTATATGAATTTGACTGTTTGCACTCTTTAAAATGAAATAAAGTAAAATAAAATAAAATACTATGAATCGGGTAACTCACAGGTAGGTACTTTGTCAAATATTTATTTAACACGCACCCATTGACAAGTAGCCACATTATTGAGTCTAACGATATTAATAGTCTCGCAGATCCAGGCTGAAAACACTATTACAAACTGTCTCCATAGGGAATCCTAACCTAACCACCTGAGCCACGAAAGCCGACAATATTGTCGGCCGTCGTGGTTAAACGAAAAGTCCTTTGTCTTCTGTCCCGGCGTCCTGAACTCGATTTCTAGCAGATGAGATGTTTATTCAAATTATTGTTCACGCAAATTAGGTTATATCTAAACTGAAAACACTGACAGTTAGAAGAAATCGCCATTTGGTGATAAACTCGGCATTTTCACAGGGTGTAGGGAAGCGTGCCAAATAAAAATAGAGAACGATTGGCTCGAGCAAGTCGACGAATATGTTTATCTAAGAAGCATGTTTCAACGGAGTGGACGGATTGATAAGGAGATCGAAAGACGAGTTATGGCAGGAAACAGAGTAAATGGAGCACTTAAACCAGTTATATGAATGACCGCAACATATCAAAGGATACTAAAGTTGCCGTTCATAACGCTATCTATGTGCCAACCTTGACGTATGCAAGTGAAACCTGGACACGGCAGAAGTCGCACGAAAGTAGAATAAATGCAGTTGAAATGAGATCGCTATGAAGAATCTGCAATAGAACGATGTATGACAGGGTCAGAATGAGGACATACCTAAGGAAAGAATGTAGGATAAAGAAAGATGTTATTAATAAAATGAAAGTGAACACATTGAGATGGTTTGGCCACATGGGGAGAATGAATGAGGAATGCCTGACGAAGAAAATCTACATTGCGGACAGGAATGGAATGAGAGGACGGGGCCGCCCAAGGAAGGGATGGCACGACCATGTGAACGTTATTTTGAAAGACGGAAACGTTAGAAGCGTGAACAACAAACGAACATGTATAAGACGATGTATGAATGTTGACGAAGTGATGAATGTATGTCAAGATAGAAGTATGTGGCGTTCGGTTCTCTCTGCCTACCCCGGAGGGAAGTGTTTATAATATCATAATTATATGGACTAACTTGTAAATCTTAGAGATTTAATTGTAATATACATTCCAAACACGCCGCTTTTTAATAAATATTAATTAATTAATTTCCTCGCTATTTCTGGCAACATTATAAACATCCAACGACAGTTGTTGTATAGAATATAATATAACGGGGGTAGAGGGGGAATCTCCGCAATTTGATTAATTTACCAAAAGATTCAACACATAATCTCCTTGTGCTATAGAAAATAAGACTAATTTTAATTTATTATACGCCGTGGGAAGTGCTGTGGTTGTGTGAGCAGTAGCTCCTGACTGCTAAACAATGCTTTTCAAAATTAACGTGAATCGAGGTCGGAGTACCTATGGTGTTTATAATTGCTATACGAGGATTTTGTGTGATCAATTTTGATTGTAATTAAATATACCTACATATACACTGTAATATTATAAAATTGGTTTTATTTTAAATAATTAAATAACACAGTTTTAGTCCACAATGAATTTTTATTTTTAATGCCTTACACTGGAATCAGCCAGCATTATCAGAGGCAAAATTCAAACTTTTGAATTTTGTTTTGTTTGTAGTAATGTTCTCTTATTTTATCTCTAAGTCTCTCTATCTTATCTCTAAGCAATTTTCTATCGTTTTCACCGATAGTTATTATAACTTCGGTAAAATCAGGTATAACTTAGTATGAACATTTCAAATTTAAGTTATTCATTTGTAATGAAATTCTTCTAAGTTATGTTCTCTCATTAATATAAATAAATTGTTTTTTTTTTACAAATTTAATTTATTAATTTACCATGGAAAATCACCAAGAACTGAATTTGAAACTTGAAAACTTGAATTTGGTTTCATCGCTTTTTTTTTGTTTAATGGCAATTCACCCTACACAGAGTGCTTTTTGCCTTTGTGAAAATATCATGATTTGGTTGAAGTTGGATGTTATTTGACTTTAAAAAGTTAAGTTATATGTTTGTTAATTGAAAATTTTGAATCGACATTATATATGAAATATTGATTGGGGATGTGCAAGTTATTTTAACAAGATTAAAATAAAATAAATTGTTGGAAGATATACGGTTGAAGTAATTAAAAAATAAATGTTCAAGAGTCTCCTCCTCCTGACCACATTCACAGAGTGGACTGTATAATAACATTAATTTTGTATAGGTGGGAGGCAACAAGACAGTGGCCAATTCTCATACGCCTAATACAAGATATGTCCCCTCTAGAGAGGGGACATAATATGTAGCTTGCTTCATCTTTTTCTTACACATATTAGTGCCTACGTTTGTTTTCATATTGTATCACTTACAAAACCTTTATAATATAAATGAAATTACCACGAGGTGTCTCTGTGCCGAGTCAAAAGTTAATATAAACATCACGGCTGAATTTCTTCCAGCAACAATGAATAAATATTAGACTCATTTTGAAAGAAGGTCGGTACCTGCCTGTGTGTTTGAACAATGGTGGATCTTATGCGCATTAGAATGGGGTGGAGCTGACTGACCCACGTGGGATTAGGAAAGGAGAGAAAATTAAAACGCTGAGACGGTATACACAGAAGACCTCCGTGAGATCCCCAGGGTATTCTGGGTGAACCTTTCTTGTTTATGAGAATACTGCTCAAGGTTTTGGGAAACCGGAAATACTATACTTACCGTTTAAATTAATTTATTTATCTATATGTTTTTGTAGGTACCTACATAGAATTTGTAATAAAACGATGTATGACAGGCTAGGAAATGAGAACACAAGAATGAATTTCGCTACTTTCACCACCAAACGCTCTTTATGTGGAGACTGTAAACGGCCCCTTCACAGAAGGCTTAGTGAGCGACAAAAAAATGGATAGCACGAAAAGTAGCTCATGGAGCCTTCTAGACTGGTAATTTCGGGACCATAAGGTATTTTTTAATAAAAAAAAGATAATGGTTCTACATGTATATTTTCCTAATAATAGGACGACCGTTTCGGCTGACTAGGCCCTTTTCAACTGGTCCAGTTGATAAGGGCCTAGTCAGCCGAAACGGTCGTCCTATTATAAGGAAAATATACATGTAGAACCATAATCGTTTCTTTTTTATTATACATAAAATACCTAGTATTTAGTATTCAGTTAGTGATGTCCCTGCAATACAATTGCTAACTTCTGAATGTTAAATACTCAGTGAGGTTAGGAGTTAGTATTTATGTACATAGTTACCTAGGACTGTGCATTCGGGTCATAATGTCTGCCATAATACCTGTCATAAATCCAATCTCTGACGCGATTTTTATTTCAGAACCACAGAAAAGAGACTAGTTAACTACGTTGGTATAGTTAATATGAATCATTCTCACTCACTCTCACTCCGATGGCGCTACAGCCCATATCGAGCCTTGGCCTCCTGTAACTTTTTTCTCCAACTTGTTCTGTCCTCGGCTGCCGTCCTCCAGCCTGTCACCTGAAGGAGCTGCTCTGCATCCCTCCTGACCTCATCCTCCCACCTCAGCCTGGGTCTTCCCACTCGTCTTCTTCCACCTGGGTGTCCGTTCAGTATTCTTTTGTGGACGCGTGATTCTGGCATTCTTTGTACGTGTCCAGCCCATCTCAACCTAAGCAGTTTTAAATGCGTTGAGATGCTTGGGGCCTGATATATTTCGTACAGCTCGTCATTTGTGCGAATACGCCATTAGTCTCCCTCTTTTACCGGTCCACATATTCGAAGGAGGATCTTTCTTTCAAAAGCATCTCGGCCATCCTTACTGTCAGTGTAAGCGCCTCACAACCATATGCTAGTACATACATGCTACTCAAATCAAATCAAATAATTTTATATGTTACTCAAAGAGAATTACAAACACATATCACGGCATGCTTACAAATATTATTAGTGATTTTAATTACGAATTATGGGGTGATGGTATGGGGTATGGTGTGATGGTATGAATGAATGAATTCTGTTGAGGCATTATTATACCCAGTATTCATATTGGCTGTTCAATTATGTCTGGTATGTATGTAGTATTTGATACAGGTAGGTAGGTGCCTATGTACATTGTGTGAGGTGAACAATATGATATATTAGGTACCTATGTTCTCCATATTCCCGTATGTGACCGTAATTCAGGCGGGACCCGCTCGCCTGCAAGTCCCTAGCTGGGATTTGCAAGGAAGGAATTTATACCTACACGGATTTACATACATCGGAGTCGGTCTAGGCCCGCATGGCTGAATTTCAGAAAATGTACCGCTTATTTGTAAACACAAAATAATTGCTGATATTTACGTTGGGTGGTTGCGGGGGTTTTCCACCAACCAATGTGTCTGTAAATGGAAGACGTGATTTCTAATTTCCTTCCGTAGTAAACATAAAAATCAAGGTTTACAGTAAAATGCTTCATACTATAACTGACGTGTTAAAAAAGCTTTAAACACTCAGATTAAAAAAATATGCAGGGCTGATATAAGCTATGACTTAATGTCGGGGGATTGGTACAAGAAGTGAGGTGGAACGGGGGTATTCCAAACACATTAAAGTTTATTTATTTTTTTAAATATTTTATTTTTTTTATTTATTTTATTAATTTTATGAATTTTATTTATTTTATTAATTTCATTTATTTTATTTATTTTATTAATATTATTTTTTTTATTTTTATTTATTTTTATTTATTTTATTTTTTAAGTTATACGCAAACATTGGTCAAATGTTATTTTATTTGACAAACTTTTCAATATCTCAATAGATACAAAGTAGGAATATTATTGAAGAACCAGGAACT
The DNA here is from genome assembly GCA_963576475.1 of Molanna angustata. Classification (NCBI taxonomy): domain Eukaryota; kingdom Metazoa; phylum Arthropoda; class Insecta; order Trichoptera; family Molannidae; genus Molanna; species Molanna angustata. Next base: position 18,211,420 of record OY754987.1, read on the forward strand.
CAAGACACCTAAAGGGCTTACGAACTGTAATCGCCTGGTTCACGTGATCACTTTATGCGCCTGCGCAATGTTCACCAATTATGCCTTCTTATTGAGTTCCCTTATGAATGCATATTTTCAAAGTTCTATATATTTGAAAAATGAGTAACCAATCACCTGAAAATAAGACATTATTACTATTGCCATCTATGAAGTATCGAAGAAACCCTTATTTATCGCCATCTATTGAGAGATTGGTTTATTTTTAAACAATGAAAGCAACAGTCCTTATAATTATATGATACATTGTGATAAAACTTTCAGAATAAAATCTCAGCATGATAAAAGTTGATAATCTGCAATAAAAAAATAACCTTAAAATTGTGAATTACTATATCCCCTTGGGTAAGTGAGGAATAAAAGTTAGGCGCTGTAACCATTTTATACAAAAACGCTCTTTTGACGGAATTGATTTTCATCAATCGAATAAACAATTTAAATCAATAATATTGCATACCACTACTTGAAAATACCGTGAGTACATAGTACACAGCACAGACACAGATACATTGTGATGAAACTTATACATACATACATACATACCATCACGCCATGTCCCTCACGGGGTAGGCAGAGAGAACCGAACGCCACATTTTTCTATCTTGACACACATTCATCGCCTCATCAACATTCATACATCGTCTTATACATGTTCGTCTGTTGTTCACGCTTCTTACATTTCCATCTTTCAAAATATCGTTTACATGGTCGTGCCATCCTTTTCTTGGGCGCCCGCGACCTCTTATTCCGTTCCTGTCAGCTTTGTATATTTTCTTCGTCAGGCGTTCTTCGTTCATTCTCCCCAAGTGGCCAAACCATCTCAATGTGTTAACTTTCATTCTGTTAATTACATCTTTCTTTATCTTACATTCTTTCCTTGTATCTTCATTCCGAACTCTATCATACATCGTTCTGTTACAAATTCTTCTGAGCGATCTCATTTCAACTGCATTTATTCTGCTTTCGTGCGACTTCTGCCATGTCCAGGTCTCACTTGCATACGTCAGGGTTGGCACTACGATTGCGTTATGAATGGCAACTTTAGCGTCTCTTGATATGTTGCGATCATTCATTACTGGTCTAAGTGCTCCATTCACTCTGTTTCCTGCCATAACTCTTCTTTCAATATCCTTATCAGGCCGTCCATTCCGCTGATACTAGTTGATAATCTGCGATACAAAAAATAACCTTAAATATTGCGAATTCATAACTCTTACTAATTCATATCTCCCTTGGGGTAGTGAGATGTAAAAAAAAAATTCTCTATACTGCGACGTACATAATATACATATGTTAGTTTTGCAGTCGCTTGGTCAGTATGACAAACTACATATACAGTTTCTCCTCAACAACAGGCGGATGAAACTTTACTATGTGTGTCTGTTTCAGTGTCTGCTCTTACCTATATACCAAGTGTACAGTTTCTATATGTTTCTTAGTTTATTGACTGGACATGTTTATCCATGTCCAGTGTAGTGTGGTGTGCGATATTTCCTTTCGACTGTCCCAAACGCCTTGTAAACAAGCCAGATAAACACACCGAAGGTAGTTTTTCGCCCAAACTTTGCCCAACTGAGAAACCACACAGGTGTTTGGGTGTATTGTTAGCCCCCATATTGTGTCCTCCAGTACCCATAGTGTTGTCTCCTTAAGCTTGTCTCACGTATATCAAGGAGACTGATGCTACACCACACACTTCTTATCTTGGATAAAATTACACATCACCTATGTGTACCTTATTACTCTTAACTTTTTGATTTTGTATTTTGTTTAACAGTATTCATAAATAGTGTATCTTTGTAATAAATTTAAAACACATTTTGACACTTTGTAATAAATTTATGACATATAAGTTTAGTCAATTTGTATTCAAATACATATAATTCAACATTTACAAATTGAAACAAGCATACATATGAATAATAGGTTTAAATGATTAAAATTTTGAGTAATAGGCTGTGATGCACCGGCTTAGAATAGTGCTTCCGCTCTTTTCTTTACTGTTTTCGAGGGTCCCGTAAGAGCTGGGTAATCGAAAATAGAACAGGCAACAATAACATCTGACATAGTTCAGCAATGAGGTTCACCACCCATTCTGAATGTAGTGCCTTTTTAGGTGAGACGAGACTGGTGTGTGGGTATACACATATGTGTTGTGCTCCCTTATATAAGGCAATACACACCCGCACACCTTTCGCTAGTTACCCCACATTGTGGTATATGCCGTGATGGTATGAATGAACGAATGAATGAATGAATGGTATCTGTAAGCGCCGATTGCACATCGGGCTAAATAAATAATGGACTGTATATCGAAATTTATGAATTGAATTGTTTATCTGTAATGTGTGTTGGATGGGATATGACCAAGGAGCGGTACTAACCTTTGATCTCGTTCTCTTGTTACGATACTCCTCAAGTCCTCTTCTCTCACATATAACAAAATAAAGTACAACACGATAACACAATAACACATACGATGATGATGATGATGTTTATTATAAAACGATGATGACATGTATAGATCGACGAAACGAGACGATTTTATTCGAGCGACGAATTTGAATGTATATAAAACGATGATGATTTGAATAAAGCGACGAAACGAGACGATATTATTCGAGCGACGAATTTGACTGATTACATCGAGACGACGTTTTTGCGAGTTGCTCCTTTCGGTTTTGACCGCTAGGGGGAAGGAAGCAGTTGTGGAAGGATTTTGGCGGGAATCAAAGATATTTTGATTTGTCCATCATTCGATATCAAACAGTATCTAATACATATTTTCAAATTAATTGCAAATGCGAATCTCAACACAGATTAAAAATAAGTTAACTAGTAGATGGCTGATGACAGAGCAAATAGCGCACTGGGTTTGTAGTTCAGTGATCGCGAGTTCGAATCCTGCCACGACCGATTTCGTTCACCTTTAAAATATGCTTACCTAGCTTAATTTGGTTTATGTATAGGTAATTGTAGTATTTTTTACGGCGCTGGCCGATTTACTAATGATATTAGTAACAATTATTGCTACAAATAATAACACTCAATTATTAGCAGATCAATGCGTAAATTGTAAATTATTAAATAGAACAAAATAAAATGCCTCATTAATAAGGACTGTTGCTTTCATTGTTTACAAATAAACTGATTTCTTAATTTCTCAATAGATGGCGATACAAAAAGAGTTTTCCGCTACTCCATAGATGGCAATAGTATAGTTCCTTATTTACAGGTGAAACGTTACACACTATTCAAATATATATAACTTTCAAAAATAACATTTATACGGGAACTCAATAAGAAGGCATAATTGGTGAACGTTGCGCAAGAGCATAAAGTGATCACGTAAATCAGCCGATGACAGGTCGTAAGCCCTGTAGGTGCCTCGAGTTCCTGGTTCTTCTACAATATTTATAAAAAAAATATTTTTATCTGATTAGTAAAATGTTTTTATTCTATTATTATTATAAATTTGAAAAAAAAATGTTTCATTTTATTGGTAATTTGCTTTTATTCCATTATTATTATTTTAAATTTGTAAAAAATGTTGTGTATTTGATTGGTATAGTGATTTTATTCTATTATTATTATAAATTTATAAAAAAAATATTTTTATCTGATTAGTAAAATGTTTTTATTCTATTACTATTATTTTAAATTTGTAAAAAAAATGTTTTATATGATTGGAATTTTGTCTTATTTAATTTAATTGTAAAGTGCTATTTATTCTGTAAATTAATAGTCATTTAATTTAATTATTTATTGCAATTAATTTTGTTTTTAAATTGGTGTATATTATATTTTGTTTTTTTACTTTTTATTTTTGTATAAATTTCTAATTGAATTGTTTAGTGTTTACTATTTGTTGTAATTGTGAATTTATATTATGATCATTTTAAATTTGTAAAAGAAAAAATGTTTTTATTAGATATCGACCTGGCAACTTACAAATATTGTAACGACGGTGTAGTGGATGTTGGTGTCTCTTTCTCGCACGGTGTCTGTAGTGCTGTGTGGGTGGGACGCCAGCTCTGTAGGTACCTGTAAGTGTAGTGTCAGGTCGATGTATGTGGACATTTGTGTCCCATTCTGATTCGTTTCAGAGTACGAAAACGTCTATTAACCAACGGGCGCTTGTGTAAAAGGATTTCATCCGCGCGGTTCGACGTAATGAGGTCCGTATAAATGCAGTCAACTTTTTGACATTTCTCATATACTAAAATTCAGACAGATAAATTTGGACGAATCGGAGTGGGACATATTTCGAATTGTGTGAAGGATTTTGTATTTTTATGAATTATTGTGTTGTTTTTCTTTTGTTTATTGCGAGTTTTGTTTTATTTTTACCATATTTTTATAATGGCCAAGAGGCCGTGTATGTAATAAATAAAAAAAAAAAAAAAAAATAAAATATCCCAACTTCGTCTCTATTGAGATGTTAAAAAAATGTTTGTCAATAAAAATAAAATCCAACAAACGCATCATCAAGCTTTTAATTGGGAATGATTCACCCATCCAGATACTTGGTATATTATTAGGTATTTGTTTTATAAGTATTATTAATATTTTTATAAAGTGCCTTCCTCCTCACAGGGTGTAATCTCACTTCTCCTCACTACCAAGTCACTCAATAAAGTATTCAAATTTTGTACGGAAAATTTTCAACATTTTTATGAAATGAATTTGTTCAATATATATTTTTTTAAATATTTTATTATGAAAACTTGATATTTCTTCAATGCCATTTTACGAAAGTGGTATGCCTTTTTACCAATATGAAAATAAAAGTTTCAAATTTTAAGTTTCCTGAGCTTGGGGTCACTTTGAAATATTTGACAGTTAAAAAAAAGATGAGCACTACTCAAATATCCTTCAAAATCTAATGGGGTATAATATATATAAATTTGCAAAATTATAAAATTTAATAAACATGCCGTAAATAGCACACAATACATATACATTGTGATGAAACTTTCAGAATACAATCTGAGCATGATATTATGTAGTTGATAATTTACAATAAAAACTGACATTACAAATTGCGAATCCATAACTCCCCACTATATTCCCTTGGGGTAGTGAGGAGTAAAAATGGCGTAGGATTTTTTTTATGTTTCTTAGTTTAATTTGACCTTGTCTATATTATTATTTGTTACACAAAGTAAAGTATACCTTTATTTACTATTTGCTCAACTTTGGTCTTGAATTATCACTAAAAGCCATTCTTCGATCGAACAAATACATAACAAACGTGGGCCAGCCTCGGAATAAAACAACAGGTTAACTTGCCGAAGGCGCAAACGTTGAAGACATCCATAAGTGTACTGTACACTGTACATGAGCTCACATCGATAATCGTAGTCTTGCTGAAATATTGCATACTATAAAGTATTCTCGGTACATATTAGCTACTTATATCAGTTTCAGTGCCGGCAACCCGACGTTTATTAAATAAGAATACATGAATTACAATATATTTTTCGTTCCCCGTCTCACTAGGAAAACCTGTTCTGAGACGGGTCACTTATAAAATTACTGTTTAAAATATATGATATATTTTCCAGTTCTAGCCTAGATAATTTTGGCCTTGAAATTTATTTAATAGATAATACACAAAAAATATGAAAATAATATTTATAAACCAAAGTTAATGATATTTTTTAACAGATTTTTTAATTATCTCAATAGAGACGAAGTTGGAATATTTATTGTAGGAGAACCGGGAAATCAAGGCACCTACAGGGCTTACGACCTGTCATCGGCTGGTTTACGTGATCACTTTATGCGCTTGCGCAACGTTCACCAATTATGCCTTTTAATGAGATCCCTATCAATTCAATTTTGAAAGTTCTATATATTGTAATACTGAAATTCTTTTCGCTTGAAAATAAGGAATTTTTACTACAGCCATCTATGGGTGAAATTATGAACAACAATCTTATTATTTTTATTTATTTTGTTGGAACGCCATCTATTGAGAGAATTGGTTTTTTTGTAAATAATGAAAGCTACAATTCTTATATCTGAGGTGACAATGCATTTTTCGCATAGAAGTCACCCCTGAATTGCGCCAGACTTATAAGGTCATTTATGTCTTATTTACCTACTTGTACCAATGTGTAAGTAATCGAATATTTTTATTATTGCATATGTGCAAACATTGGATTTTTTTCCCTGTCGGGAGTCAAAGATATTTTTTAACAGATTTTTTAATCAGATTTTTAATGATTTCCCGGTCCTCCTACAATAAATATTCCAACTTCGTCTCTATTGAGATAATTAAAAAATCTGTTAAAAAATATCTTTGACTCCCGACAGGGAAAAAAATCCAAAGTTAATGTTAAAAAAAATAAAACAAATTTCTTACATCAATTTCTTACCAAAACAATATATGAATTTTCTTTCAAACATAGCATAAGTATTTGATAATTCCTTTATAACAACATTTTGTGTCATCATAGTATACATATGTAGAACACCTTAGATATAATATTTAATTACATTTACACTAAAAGAACCGAAATTTGATTTCGGTCTTTATTAAGGACCCAATTGTGGATCGATCTATTCCAACTGTCGATTTGTTCAGGAGAACTTTGTTCTCTTAACATATCGACAATGTATCAAGCCAAAATACGCGAGAATTGTATGGAGAGGTCTACTTTTTTCACGGCTTTTCCAACTTTGAAGTCAAAAAACACCAACTTAGAGGCTTCGCAGCATATATGTTCCGTACACGGATTTACTCAGAATTCGGAGTAGAACATTTCGTGTGTCTGTGTGTGTGTGTGTGTGTGTGTGTGTGTGTGTCTGTGTGTCTCTGTGTGTGTGTGTGTGTCCCCTTATAACTTTTGATCCGCTCAATTTACAGAGCCTCAAATTTCAGAATATATAAACAGTTACAGGCCTACAAAACTTTTATACTCGGAATTTCGAATTTTTATTTCAGTCAGGGGTTATCAACTTTTGAATTTTTATTTTATTTTTCCATATATCTCAGAAACCATAAAAGCTAGAACGCTGAAAATTGGTACAAACATAGACAAATTCAAAATCTCAAATTATTTTTTTTTTTAAATTCCAGGGTTTCTCAAACATTTTTTATTAAGAAAAATATTTTTTTATGATATATTTATGAGTTTAACTGCCTATATTTCCATTTTTTTAAATATCGAAACAAGCCGAAACACCCCAACTAGATAATTTAATTTTATATAAAAAATATTAACATTGTAGTAGCACATCTCAAATTTTTTTAACAATTTTTATAAAAATTGAATTTAGTGACGACATCACTTCATACAATTTGTATGGTAGTCACCTATACACAATATGTAAGAAGACTTAATAGTTTGATACTTCATCTCCAAACATACATACATACCATCATGCTATTTTCATATTCTGGGTAGGAAAAAAGGATCTTCCTCCATACTATCCTATCTTGACATACATACCTACATAAGTTGTATAGAAAACAAAATATCTGAAAATATTCAATAATTTGTATTTATGGGTTTATAGTTTGGTACATATTCTTCAACTATACATACTATCGCTATCGACAGTTGGATCTCATCTGTTACATGCAACTAGTATATATATATAAACTCCGACATAGTGACATCCACCTTTGTCTCTTAATAAAATATTGTATATTCTCGGAGCAGAAAAAACAAAAAACCGTTTTGCAAACGTCGTTTTAATTTTTTGTACATATAGAAATTTGTTGACGTTGGCTCTTGTAAGTTTATCATGCGATATATAGGTCAAAGATTTTTTTTTAATGTTTTTTAAAATTGTTTGAAAAAACAACTTTCCGATTATTAGTTATGTATGTACATAGTAGTGTATTTTAATATCAAATAAATATATTATTTAGGTTAAGCATAGAATAACAAATGTAAATGAATGGGGAGTTACTTAATAGTGGATGTGCAGCAGATGTATCCCACAGAATTATTGAGAGATGAATGAGGCTTAGATCAATGTCGGGAGTCCTATGCGATTCATAAATGTCAGCAAAGTTGAAAAAAAATTTGTACCAGACAATCGTCAGATCGACACTTTTCTGTGGCTCCAAATGCCCTACAATGTACAACTCCTACTCTATACAACTGTAAACTGCTTAAATTCGTATGCTTATATATGCTGCTGGAGTGTTCTTACGAGACAAAATAAAAAGTTTTTTTTTCAAATTAAGATACTTAAGAACTAGATACGGAATGTACACTGCTTCACTAGGTTAAAAACCTGTTCTGAAGCAGCTTATAATTATATAGGTATATTGTTTAGGTGTGCGTGTGTGTCATTGTATGTTAACGTAGAGTTGTTTATTTATCACTGTCTTGTTTGTTTTTTTACTCACTTCTTTAATCCACATTTAAAGCTGTTTATATTTGTAGTTTTCTTCAGTAATTCAATTGGAAGGAAATTGGAAATTTTTACTCCAAGTAAATGAATATTTCTTTGTCTATAAGTCGACTTGGTTCTCGGTATCTGTATATTTGCTTGTCTAGTCTGCCTAGTCTGACGTGTAGTTTGAGCCGATTGGAAATCATTAAGGTGTGAATAGATATACATAAATGCAAATGTTATATAAATGCAAGTTCACGCATTTGTGAAAGCCTAGACGTTACTGATATACATAGTAAGATAAAAGAAAGACAATTGAGATGGTACGGGCACGTTGAATGCAGACCGCCAGATCGACATTGTGACCGTCGCAAATTGATTAAATCCGCTCATTTCCAACCGCTACCTTCACCGCATAATCTTTGCCATCTTCACCGCTATCTTCTTTAATAACATTGCAGTTTCAACAGTTTTTTAACCGCTTCGTCAATCATCAAACGCTTGCTATCACTGCAGTAAAAGGGTGCCCTCTTTAAGAATCTGCCAGCCTAATCAAGGAAAGTGCATTATTTCATATATACATACCATCATGCCATATCCCTTACGGGGTAGGCAGAGAGAACCGAGCGCCATAATCCTCTATTTTTGCACACATTCCTAGCTTCGTTTACATCCATGCATCGTCTCATACATGCTCGTCGATTATTCAAGCTTCTTATATTTCCTTCTTTTAAAATATCATTCACATAGTCATGCCATCCCTTTCTGGGGCGGCCCCTGCTATTCACTCCATCTCTTACACCCATGTATATTTTTTGGTCAGTCGTTCATCATTCATTATTTCAATATGTCAAAACCACCTCAAGAAATTCACTTTCATTTGACTTATAATACTCTTCTTCATCTTGCATTCCCTCCATATGTCCTTTTTTTATTCTATCATAATATTTATATCGTTCGATTACATACTCTTCTTATTGATCTCATTTCCATAGCATTTATTCTACTTTCATGCGTCATTTGGCACGTCCATGTTTCACTGGCATACATCATAGTGGGCACTATGTACAATTGCATTATGTACGGCAATTTGGTTTCCTTTGCATTATTTCCTTTTGGGCTATATACGAGGTGTCCATAATTATCGAACTGCAGTGCATAAAATCTCCAACATATCTCAAGAAGACCGGCAAATCCCCGCATAACCACCTTTTTTAACATGTCTACGTAGGGGACACCAGCTATTAGGATTTGGGTCCATTTTGCTCTTCCGAAGAAGCGCACTACGTAGCGTTGGGAGGGGTTTGCAGTCTAGAAAAGAGTTTATTGATTCGGATTTTAAAAAGACCCGGGTTGTACGAAGGTGAAAACACAGAATTCGGAAGATCGTTCCACAGTCGGGCTGCTGTATTAATAAAGGAGTTCGAGAAGCGACTTGTTCGTATATGTTGAAGGTCCACTGTGAATGGGTGCTGCGATTGAGTAAAGCGAGTGACTTTGTTGCGAGTGGGTGGAGGAGGGACCAAAGATGCAAGTTCTTCAGAGCAATTCCCGTGGTAGTATCTATAAGATAAGCTTAAAATACCGACTTTACGTCTGTGTTCTAGTGATTGCAATCCATCAGTCAGTGATGGATCATCAATCTGACGTATAGCACGCCTTTGGACAGCGTCGAGGGTATTCAGTAGGTATTGGGGGGCGCCACTCCAGAGGTGACTACCATATTCAATAATTGGACGACCTATAATAATAATTAAAAAAAGATAAGCTAATATACACGCTATGATTTTTTTGCGCTCAGTGAGACGATTACAGTTCTCATATTATACTGAACGAGCTGTGGTGGTGGGTGGCGAATCACTTTTTAATGGGTATTTACGACCTCCTGACTACGCCTCTGTCCTCCGACAAAGGAAAAGGTGATTTTGTTGGTACAGACAGCTGAGGGCGGATATTCGTTCATTAATTAAATGAAATTATTGGAAAACTATTAGGCTTGGAATTCCATACTATGTGGACGACGAGTTCCCTTTAGGGCTTAATCTACCCACTTCTTATTCTACATCTACATCGCTTCAATTAGACGGGGATGAGTTTCACTTTGACAGGATGGTACAACTTTTTCTTCCCTTATTAATTTTTTATTAATCATTTTTTTTTTACATCGCTCGCTTATTGCCAATTATTATGTTTTGAGAGTTTTTCCGAAACGTTCAATCAATTTCTTATTTATTTTATTTTGAAAGATTCAAGTTTTTTTTTTAATATTAAATATTGAATAGGTATACATTCTCAGATCAGTGAATAGCCAAAGGGATCTGGGTATTACAGTGTCTAAAGATCTCAAATGGGACCAACATATTCTTGGTATAGTAAAGCGAGCTAACAGTATGACATATCTGATACGTAAAACGTTTAATAATATTAGCCCAGAATTACTGGTGAAAATGTATAAGACTTATGTCCGGCCGCTATTAGAATATGGTTTCCAAATTTGGTCACCATATTATGAGAAGGACATTGCACTGCTGGAAAGAGTGCAGCGAAGGTTCACCAAACTGGGAGCGTGGCTTAAGGATTGGACATATGAGGAGCGGCTCCAAGCCTTGGGACTGACAACGCTTAAAGAAAGAAGAACGAGGGGTGACCTCATTGAGACATATAAAGTGCTAAACAATCATTATGACTGTCCTGAACTCCCGCATATATACACTCAGAATCAAAACGAGCACTTGCGTGGCCATAGCCTGAAGTAAAATAGAAGTGCGTTTGGTCAGAATCCGTACAAACACTTCTTGAGCAATAGAGTGGTGGATGCTTGGAACAAGCTGCCTCAGGATCTGGTTGTTACTGAGAGTGTTAACTCATTTAAGAACGGACTGGATGGATTGCTGTGACACTGGACTCATTCAAGCATATCAGCTTTTTGCTGCCTGCTTGACATCTCGATAATAATAATAATAATAATAATACCAACCTACCAAAATTATTCTTAGTAGAATCATAAAAATACAGTTCATATATACAATACATAGCATGAACGTTTTATTCACTTCTTATGTATATGATATCAGGGGGGGTAAGTGTGGTGCAACCGGCGGAATCGAAACCCTCACGATTACCCATATCATGGATATAATTATTATATGGAGTTCTATATTATCTTTAGATGTCATATAACTCCATATGATAATAATATCCATGATATGGGTAATCATGAAGGTTTTGATTTCGTCGATTGGACCAGACTTGTCCTCCTGATATCTTGGTCAGGGACGAATCATTATAGTCGTGCTTATTTAAATTGAAATTATGTTAAAGTAATTTAAAATAAAACTTTGATCGAAGAAACTGCAGATTTTAATTACATTAATATTCATGTGTATAAAGTTGTTATTTATGTACCTATTGATACCGTAATAATTTCATATTTTCCATTTGTTTTTCAATGAAATTTTGGTCAAACATTTTATATAAATAAATGAAATATAATTAGCCGATATTCAATGCCCTTAGGTTGAAGCTAAATTTGTTATTAAATTTTTATTTGAAATGGCTGCAATAAAATATATTCAGAGATTTGTAAATAATCTCAGTAATGATGCGTTTAGGGATTCTTAACTTTACTTTATAGAAAATTCGTAAAAATTCTTTTAAGGGTTATCTACTATACTTTTTAATAATCTAGTAAAAATGTACCTAATTCAGGATCCTACTTAACTTAAAAATAATTTAAGTAAATGCATTCAACAACTGTAAACTTGATTTATAAATAAGCTCAGTATAAATGCATCTTAGGTCTGTCATGAAATGCATTTTTGGATTGTCAACTACACTTAAAAATTTGCTCAGTATTTCAGTATTCAACTTAACTTACAAATAAGCTCAATAAAAATGAATTTAAGGATTGCCAACTCCACTTATTTATAAGCTCAGTAATTTATAAACAAGCTCAATAAAAATGAATTTAAGGATTGCCAACTACACTTATTTATAAACTCAGTAAAATTGTATTTCAGTATTCAACTTAGCTTATAAATAAGCTCAATAAAAATGAATTTAAGCATTGCCAACTACACAACTTATTAATAAGCTCGGTAAAATTGTATTTCAGGATTCAATTAACTTAAAAAAGGCTCAATAATTGTCAACTACACTTATCAATAAGACCATAAAAAATATATTTTACGATAAAACAACGTAGCTTAGTGTAAATGCATACAAGGATTTCCATCTACACTTATGACTATCTACACTAAGTAAAAATTATTTCAGGATTTTCAATTTCATATACATATTTTTTTATTACAATTTCATATATACGGGTTTAATAAAAACACATTCAGGAATATTACTCTTCCCTTTTCCCCGTTTACACTCACCATCATACAATAACTCAACTACTCAAAATCTATAATATATTATAATATAATTAAGTGAAACTTTATAATAAGCTAATTTTTTGTATACATATTTATAATTAAACATAAAATATTGTATAGCTGTTAAGTTTCCAAACAAATAAAAAATAATAATAAAGAAGAAACTAGTGGGTTGTAGCCAACACTAAACTCTCCACGCCGTAGTAAGCGTTCATTTTTTTTCTTGAATGTTGACAATCTCTAAATGCATTTATATGAAGAACATTTATATTAGATTCTTAAACAAATATAAGATTACCAGAGGACAAAAATTTTCACAATACACCATACACACAAAAACATTGTCACGAAACTCATAGTATGTATTTTCTACATGATACCTGTTTTAAGAAATTTTATGTAAAATTGCATTACTAGCAAGATGAGCATGTATGACACAGTGTATCAATGTTGACGAGGCGATGTATGTGTCAAGATAGAAGAATGCTGTTTTTGGTTCTCACTGCTTACCCCTTGAGGAGAGCATAAAATACACTTAAACTTAAGACGAATTCATAGAGAAAAAAATAAAAGTTGTCTATGGAAAACTAATCAGCTCTAAGTCTATGCACTTAACACATACAAGCGCCCTTGAGGTGAGTTTTCACGAAAACGGCGCTATATAAATTATCCAACCATATATATATATGATAATAATATGAAGTCGATCGGACTTATAGTTTGGGCTGAAGAGAGGACACAAAAAGGATAATCCGTACGCTGTACGCCATACATACAAACACATCACTCTACATGATACCCGTTGAGAAATTGATGTAAAAAAATACTTCAAAATTGTGAAATCATGACTCTCCACTATTCCATAGTGTGGAGAGTGAAAAACGTAATAATGCGAAGAGTTATCTGTTGGCCATAGCCTACATGTTTCTAGAACGTATAAATACATTATATTAACGTATTTTGTTTTGCTTGACAGGTATAAAAGATAATAAAACTTTTAATACGATAATTTTATTTGAAAATGTTAAAACTTGACAAAATATTTTCCATTGAGTTTTATTGCTTCTCTTAAGTACTGAACTTATTTTTTCTACAAAATTCTTAATAATATCGTTTTGTATCCAAAGCTAGTTTTAAAGTTGAGACGACATATCTTCGAAATACATACTTTATGGCTCACTGCTGAAAAGTTAAAACCGTTGCTGAAATATAATTTGTTTTTCTCGTAAATACATATATGCACGAGTGTATTTAATAATAATATTATATATAAATTTTAAACTAGGTAACAGGAGACAAGAAGTGTCGGGGAGATAAATCCAAAAAGTTGTAAGCCACATAAACTTTTGGCTGAGCGCGTTAAATTGAGATAAACTCCGGTTGACATAAACAGAGATTTAAAACTTCTAAAACATTCTTCGTTTTCTACGTCTTGGCCCGTGGTATGAGGCGGGAACGTTTTTATTTTTCAAACTCGGAGTTTAATGAGTATCGGTATGTGGCACAGGAGAATGTAATGAAATTATTTTCGCAACACTTAACTGTCGTACAAAAAAGTTTATTTTGATTAATCCGGTAAAAAGTTTATATTATTGTGATATGCAGCACCAAAGCTGCGTCATATTTATGATACTTGAGGGTTTAGTATATATTTCTATAGTCGTGGATATGAGATGTGCGTAACTAATAAATATATTATTCTAACGTTTTTGTATAATCAAAGTGGAAGTCCATTATACAATTTATGAATAAATAAATCAAAGTATTATTCCACAGAAAAAATCAATATAAAAAGAGGTGTCAGACAAGGAGATACCATATCACCTAAACAATTTACTTTGGTTTTGGAGGGCATATTTAAAACTTTGAACTGGGAAGACAAGGGAATAAAAATAAATGGAACAAACTTAAACCACCTCCGTTTTGCAGATGACATAGTGCTTATAAGTGATGATCTGGAAGAACTTCATATTATGATAAAAGAACTCCACGATGCTTCCCTAATGGTCGGCCTTGAAATTAATATTAACAAAACAAAAATCATGAGTCCATCTAACAGCACTATCACAATTGATAATAAAATAATTGAAGCTGTTGAAGAATATAATATATACCTTGGACACAAGATAAAATTAGGAAAGGATAACCAGACAGCAGAAATACCCAGAAGGATCGGACTAGGTTGGGCAGCCTTTGGGAAACTTAAACATGTCCTAAAAAACAGAGATATTCCCACATATCTGAAAAGAAAAGTGTTTGAAACATGTATCCTGCCTGTGCTTACGTATGGTCTGCAAACTATCACGCTAACTGCGAGGACCATAAATAAGCTAAAATGCACTCAGAGATCCATGGAAAGGCAAATGATAGGCGTAAGTCTAAGAGACAAAATTAGAAATGAAGAAATCAGACGCCAGACAAAAGTTGTTGATGTCATGGATCGAGTTGCAAAACTTAAATGGCAATGGGCAGGTCATGTTGCCAGACAGGGTACGGACAGATGGGCACCCAGAATTCTAAATTGGAGACCATGGGATATGAAAAGGGGAATAGGCCGGCCCCAGAAAAGGTGTGCCGATGATATTGTCGCTGTCACTGGAAGCGGATGGGTTCGAAAAGCCCAGAAAAAAGACGAGTGGAAGATTTTAGAAGAGGCCTACATCCAGCAGTGGAGAGATGGCTGAGAAAGAAGAAGAAGAAGATTATTCCACAAAATCAAATTACAATGACCAAACATTTTTCACCGAGGTGACTCAGCATTATAATAATCTAAAATGAAACTAACCTTTTTAATTTAATTTAATTTAATATTACTTCACGAGCAACTAACAGGTACTATGTCAAATATTAATTTAACACGCACACAATAACAATTTTCCACATTCTGGAGACATACGATATTTATCGTCTTAGATCCAGACTGAAAACACAATGAAAAACTGTGTCTCCACCGGGAATCGAACCCGGGACCTTTCGATCAGCAATCAGATACCAAACCATCTGAGCCACGAAGGCCGACTTTTCTTCGTCTTATATTGGATCGTAGATCTGTTTTTTCGAGAAAACTATTCCTGTGAAGCTGAGGTCCAGCTATCCTTCCACCTCTTCGGTGGTCTTCCGGGAGAGCGATGCCCTGGTGGGATTTCGTTTACCGCTATGGATGGGATCAAAGTAACCAATTGAAATAAATATCTTCCTACATTACAGCATTACTACCTATATCTCCACGTCTTCAAACTTAAACTGTTCGATATATTTGGTTACTTCATAAAATCACTGTAACCCCATCCATAAAGGGTGGCACCGCTTACATTGTAAAATAAATTTACACCACTCTTATTTACATTTGATGATTTTTGTCCAATCCATATTATAATTTCAAAAGTCAATAAAACACTCAACACTTGCAAAAGCTTACAAAAAACTGATTTCTATGATGGATTGATATCTTAGCTAGGCATAACCACCAACGACTTTGTCTGGTAATCAATAGATCAAAATATACACGCATTTCAAGCGTGATGATGCAGCTGTCCTTTATAAAGGACAATAGGCATATCTGGGTTTTTAAGGTTTTAAAACCAATTTTATTTTATTTTTTATTTTAATATATTATTACTTCTCGGGCAACTAACAGGTACTATGTCAAATATTAATTTAACACGCACACAATAACAATTTTCCACATTCTGGAGACATAAGATATTTATCGTCTTAGATCCAGACTGAAAACACAATGAAAAACTGTGTCTCCAACGGGAATCGAACCTGGGACCTTTAGCTCAGCAGGTAGGTATCCAACCAACTGAGCCACGAAGGTCGACATGTTATTATTGCGAGTTTGTACAGCTAATATTAAACGGAACCTCTTTATTCAAATACAGACGATAAAAAAACCCATCAAGATTATTAAAAAAATCGCTTTCCTGCTGAAATGTTGCTAGCTCTAGATGCTGAAAGGATTAAAAAATACAAAAATTGTAGCATTACATGAAATTATAATTTTCTTTTCCTCATTATTTGATACACGCGGCAACATTATTAATTCCTTTTTTTATAACATTTTAATTTACCTTAATCTATTTACTGTGAGCCCCGAGACTGTGTAGCGTAGCCTTTTGTATCTATAGCAGTTGCATTTTTGCCCGTAATGAAAGTATATACCCATGGGTGCGATACTGACGAATAAGCTAGCCGCTTTAATTAACAAGGTATCAGGGCCGTGCCGAAGGTTTAGTATTATGAAGCGTATAATATTTATGTACAAAAATGGGTTCAAATTTTGTTTCATACACATGTGCCTCAATTTTTTTTTAGGTTCAGTTAGTCTTTAATAATTATGGCGACTCGCGTGAGCGAGTTGCTTTATAAATTAAATGGAAATTGGTCGCAGGAAAATGCTATCAACATTTTTGCGTTTGCTTTATTATGTATTCGTATTTGATCACATTTTTGAAAAAATATATTCTCAACATATTATTTACGTAGTTGTAAGATCCCTACTATTTTTAATACTATTTATTATTTTTTATTTATTCAGTTAAATATTTGTGCCCACGCGTATTTCTGACTTTCCGTCCCTTGAACTGTCTGACGGCAGACACTTGTCATAACGTGACCCAAATATTATAATACCTTTCGTGCTTAATTGTGTCAACTATCTCGCACTCGACATTTGCTATCCTCTTCATGTTACAAAAAATAAAAAATAAATACTGCGGGCATTTTGTATGTCTGACGACGGCCGTTGTCTTGCTACATGGCTGACAGGGCTGTATTCAGGAAACGTTAATAGTATTTTGCCCGCATGCATTTCTAGCATAGCTCATTATGAGCAGCACAAAAGAGCGATGCAAAAAAAAATTTAACTTCCGCGTGGCGTTATGACGCAGCTACAAATTTAATATAATTTGCGCAAAATTAATGCAATTTCGGATTGCTTTCGCGTGACTATATTATAAAACATCTAATTACGAAGCAAAATAATATAACCATGTCATGGCATGAACACACTATGTTGATATTCGCAATTGAATAAACTAGTTGCATGTAACACATGAGATCCAACTGTCGATAGCGATAGTATGTATAATTGAAGAATACGTACAAAACTATACATAAAAACTTAAATCCAAATAATTGATTATTTTGAGATATTTTGTTTGTATAAAACATGTAGGTATGAATGTCAGGATAGGATAGTATGGAAGTCAGTCCTTGTTTCCTACCCAGAATATGAAAACAGCATGATGGTTGGTATTTATGTTTGGAGATTAAGTATCAAACTATTGAGTCCCCGTAGATATTGTGTAGTGTATACTGCCTTACAAATTTTTGTATGAAACGATGTCATTACTATAAAATTCAATTTTTATCAAAATTGTTGAGAAAAGTTTGAGATGTACTTCTACATTGTTCATATTTTTTATAGAAAATTAAATTATCTACTTGGTGTGTTTCGTTTTTTTTCGATATTTTTTAAAACTTTGGAAATATACGCAGTTAAATACATAAATTTATCATAAAAAAATGTTTTTCTTAAAATTTTTAATAAACATTAAAAATAAAAAACGTTTATAACTTAATTCCACAGTTTATTTTGAATATATATAAACAGTGGAATTTAGTTTTAAACGTTTTTTATTTTTATGTTTATTATAAATTATAAGTAATTTTAATGGTATTCCAACAAGAAATTTCGATCAAAAAATTAAATCTAATGTTTATCCCAATAAAAAAATGTTTGAGAATCTCCGGATTTAAAAAAAATGAAATTGAGATTTTGTATTTGTCTATATTTATACCAACTTTCAGCGTTCTTGGTTTTATAGTTTTTGAGATATATGGAAAAATTAAGTAAAAAATCAAAAGTTGATAACCCCTGACTTGAATTGTGATTTAGAATTGAATAATTTTATTAAATTCCCTATTCCCTCTAGGAAAACCAGAAAAAGTGATATTATCTATATTCCGAATTACAAAACAAATCAAAGAAAACATTCTGCCATTTAACAAAAATTTCAATAATTTAGACTTTTTCATACTCCGTATAGTAGGTATGTATATGAAAGAATTAACCAACATGGATAGATGTTTTGTTTTCTTTTCTTATATGAGTACAGTACAACTTAATTTGCTCTTTCTTTTAGTTATCCTCTGCCATTCCCCGTCACTATCCCCACTATCCTTAACCATCTCCTAGTCATTCTCTCTTTGCTTTCTTTTTCTTCTGTTGTGTTGAATATTACTAACAGTGGATATACATACATAGTTGGATGGCAGACCTAACTATACATTGTATCACTTACAATGAATGTTACCTGTTCATCTGTGTATACCCCTATAAAATGAAATAAAATCTCAATTTTAAAGAAATATATTTAAGTTTTCACTATTCATCTTAGTTT
Source organism: Molanna angustata (assembly GCA_963576475.1). Classification (NCBI taxonomy): domain Eukaryota; kingdom Metazoa; phylum Arthropoda; class Insecta; order Trichoptera; family Molannidae; genus Molanna; species Molanna angustata. Next base: position 18,230,606 of record OY754987.1, read on the forward strand.
TTAAAATATTGAAAGCATCTCTTGTCTTTATCTTGTTCCAAGCTATTACTTGACTGGTCGCATTGCTTGTAGGTATGAGAAGTGCTTACGTCGATGGAAATCTGTTCCGCAAACGTGGGGTTAGGTGCTGTACATAGGAATATATTCAAACCTACATTAATAGCCGTATGTGCTTTACCACGCTACTCAGATATACGGCATTTTGGTTTTATGCAGTTTTCGAACTTTTCAAATTTGCATAGCTCTCTAACCTATTTTGACCGTTCATTTTTTTTTTAATTATTTGTTTTTTTACCAACCGCTCGACGCCTTGGCACAGATAGTAAACCGTTTGGTTTCAGAACGGGCATCCTGAGTTCGATCCTAGCAGAGCATAAATTTATTTATATTCATTTCTAACACAAATATTGCTTCCTTAGGCTAGGAATACTCGTTAGTTGTCAGAAATTGCAGGGTGAACGTAAGTGTTTATTGTAATTTTGTAAGCCCCATTATAACTTTTAAAAATGCATTTTTACTTCTCTCTAACCCAAACAGATAAAGTGGGGAGTTGTGAATTCGCAATTATAAGTTATTTTTTATTGCAGATTATCAACAAGTGTACTGCTGAGACTTTATTCTGAAAGTTTTATCACAATGTATCTGTGTTTTGTGCTGTGTACTATGTGTTAGGTGTGCTATGTACGGCGTGTTTATTCTACTTTTATTTCAATTTCAATTTCAATTTCACTTTATTGATTATAGACTTAAGTACCTACAAATTCAATTTTGAAATTTTGCATATTTGTATATCTATTACACGCTTAGACCCAATTTTATTTGAAGGATATCTAATCAGTGCCTCTCAATTTTTTTAACTGTCAAATATTTCAAAGTGACTTCAAACTCAGGAAACTTAAAATTGGATATTTTTATTAACAAAGGCACATCATTTTCATAAAATTGCATTGAATAATTATCTAGTTTTATAATAAAATATTTAAATAAAAAAAAAATAACAAACTCAATTCATGAAAATACTCAAATTTTACCATAAATATTGAATACTTTGTGGAGTGACTCGGTAGCAAGGAGTATAAGCGTCGGCCACAACCCACTTTTTTTATAATTGAAATCGAATGAACATTTTAATTATAACGTAAGATGTCTTCGCATATTAACAGGCATATTGTTTTACAGCGTAGATTTATTATTAATCATTAAAATATATATTAAAAAGGATTAAATATATTATACATTAAATATAAGGATTAAATATACATATTTAGATGGGTCGATGGCAGAGCGGTTAGCGCGCTGGGCGAGTAATTCAGTGGTCGCGAGTTTGAATCCTGCCTCGACCGATTTCGTTCAACTATAGCACAAGCATTTATGCTTAATTTAGGAAATGTAGGAAGATGTATATGTACTTGTTAAACAAGGACATATTCATTTTTTTTTAAAAATCTACATATATTATCTTGTTCGATATATTTAACAAAAACATGGATTTTCACTTGTCTATTAAAACCATAACAGTTAATTTTCAAAGCCCTCAGGAACATCCGAAATATCGAAAATTATAAATTATAATCACAGAAAATAAATTATTTTTGGTTACATCAAATTGAGTAACAGTAAATTGATGTACCTTATTAAGTGTGGGGGTCCGTAAATTTATCTGTTAAGTCGTTAAACTACAATATTGAGTATGTAACACGGTCGATAATCGAAGTTGGACTGTAGTTAATCATAAGTTTGTTTTACGGTTCAATAGCTTTTTCCAATATTTCTGTTCAGCGAACAATGCAAGTTTTACTGCGGGCGAAGCGTTTCGGCTACCGGGCGCATAACAACTTCAAGAAAATCTTCTTCCAGATTGTTGACGCGCAAACAATTTCATGTCTGTTTATGGTTTGTTTTGATCGTTAAAGCGAACGTTTCGCTTAACTGACAATAAACGTTATTTTTAAATGAGAATATTTTGAATTTTTATTTACCATCTTGAAACTCGTCTAATCTCACCTTATAAATAAATGTATTTTCGTATATATTAAATGTATCACATAAGAAATATTTATGTACATAATATCGGTTAACCTTAGTGGTTCTCTTTATAGTTAATTAAACCCTTTTTTATTTGTCTATTGAAAAAAATTTCAAACGAAGAGAATCTGTTGAGTATTTTTTTTCCTTTTATTATGCTATTATAAAAACCTCAAAATTTAATTTTTTTTATGCTTTAAAAAAACCTCAAAATTTTCCTTTTTTCACGAAAAAATATTGTATATCACAGCTTCTGTGATAATATATGTATAATATTAAATTGTTCGTGTTTCATTCATTAAAAAGACATAGATATATTTGTTTCATACATTAAAAAGATACAGATACGTACCGACATCCCATATGGCCAAGATCTTGGACGATTTCAAGAGTCTTAAATGGAAATAAAGAAAATCTGTGTACATATCTGTTGAGATTTATCTAAAATCCATGCTACTCAGTTCATTGAAGATATCTTATAGGTATTTGATCATAATACCTATATAAGCACATTGTCTATTTGATGAAAAAAAAACCTTTTTAATAGAGACAAATTTGGAATATTATAGGAGTACTACGACCTGTCATAGGCTGCTTTACGTAATCACATTATACGCTTGCGCAACCTTCACCAATTATGCCTACTTCTTGAGTTCCCTATCAATCCAATTTTGGATAGTTACCGCCTGTTACCGAGCACTGATGGGACGGAAGACCCTCGCCATGACTGACGGATCTCCACGTTTGTGGTTGGACTCTTAGTGATAGTGGTATGAATATGCTTGATGGTAGTTCTTGTTTCGTCCGATGAGCAGCCGCTCCGGGGATGAAAAGAGCTACAAGCTCTGAAACATTCTTAATGGAGTGGGGTGGGAGACTGCGAAATTCTGTAAAGTTCTTTATATAATAATCATCTTCGAATCATATCCTGTGGGATTGTTGCCACTCAATGGTGTCCTCTTCCAACTGTCGATTTGTTCAGGAGAACTTTGTTCTCTTAACATATCGTCAATGTATCAAGCCAGAATACGCGAGAATTGTATGGAGAGGTCTACTTTTTTCACGGCTTTTCCAACTTTGAAGTCAAAAAACACCAACTTAGAGGCTTCGCAGCATATATGTTCCATACACGGATTTACTTAGAATTCGGAGTAGAACATTTCGTGTGTCTGTGTGTGTGTGTGTCTGTGTGTGTGTGTGTGTGTGTGTGTGTGTGTGTGTGTGTGTGTCTGTGTGTGTGTATGTCTGTGTGTGTGTGTGTCCCCCCTTATAACTTTTGATCCGCTCAATTTACAGAGCCTAAAATTTCAGAATATATAAACAGTTACAGGCCTACAAAACTTTTATACTCGGAATTTTGAATTTTTGTTTCAGTCAGGGGTTATCAACTTTTGTATTTTTATTTTATTTTTCCCTATATCTCAGAAACCATAAAAGCTAGAACGCTGAAAATTGGTATAAACATAGACAAATACAAAATCTCAAATTAGTTTTTTCAAAAAAATTCCAGGGTTTCTCAAACATTTTTTATTAAGAAAAGTATTTTTTTTATGATAAATTTATGAGTTTAACTGCCTATATTTCCATTTTTTTTTAAATATCGAAAAAAGCCGAAACACCCCAACTAGATAATTTAATTTTATATAAAAAATATTAACATTGTAGCAGTACATCTCAAATTTTTTTTAACAATTTTTATAAAAATTGAATTTAGTGACGACATCGCTTCATACAATTTGTATGGTAGTCACCTATACACAATATCAAAGAAGACTTAATAGTTTGATACTTCATCTCTAAACATACAATATACATATACCATCATGCTGTTTTCATATTCCGGGTAGGAAAAAAAGACTGACCTCCATACTATCCTATCTTGACTACCTAGGTACATGTGTTGTATAGAAAACTAAATATCATAAAATAATAAATAATTTGTATTTATGGGTTTGGTACTTATTCTTCAACTATACATACTATCGCTGTCGACAGTTGGATCCCATGTGTTTCATGCAACTAGTATATGTAGATCGGAGCTCCTCGTTGCTGCCCGTGGGTCTCTTCAAGGTGCTATTGGTCATGCGGATTTTGTGATCTCGAAGAACAATTTTAAAGCCTTCGAGAAGTTCTGTCATAGTTATGGTGCCTTTATATTGGTTGATTCCAATTAAGTTTATTTGTTTTTCAGAGATCTTAGTCACATCTTTGATGTTTTACATTTGAAAAGATATAAAGTCGATGACAGTTCACGAGTGTGAATATTCCATTCACATTCGTCGATTATTGTTTTTGCACTATGGTGCCGGGATTGCTAATCTAGACGGCTCCATGAGCTAGTTTACGTGCTACGCATTTTTTCTTGTCGCTCACTTAGCGTTCTGTGAAAGGGCCGTTTGCAGTCCCCATATGCGGAGAGAGTGGTGGTGGAAGTAAAATCTGTTCGTTTGACAATAAGATGAAACACCGTGGCCATCTATGTGACGATAAAAAAACTTTTTGTAACGCCATCTATTGAGAAATAGTTTTGTGTATTTTTTTCCGTTCAGTTGGTATTACAAATGTGTATCCTTCATTTTGTTGACGGTTTTATTTTCAATAAAGGCCCATCGATCATAATAACCGGATTTGATTTATGACATTTGTACCGCCGGTTAACCGGTATCTGTTACCGAAAATAATGAATAAAACAAACATTTTCCTTCGAAATCGAATAAGGAGGTCATGATGATAATACATAAATATTATTTCATAGTATTTTGTAGTGCGATTGTTTGGACCAGTGAAAAACACGGGAAAAATATAACTGATTACAATTATATTATTTTACATATAAATTGTTTCGGGTTTTACTTTCACTCACTAGCATCTCACTATGTAGGAAGTCCTGTGCCGAGGTGTTCAATAGTATATACTGTATATTCTTCTTAGATTATATTATATAGCATTGTTTTATTGTAGGTAATAAATGTAGGAGTTGATGATGTTAAATTTGGTGTTATAATGTTATTTATGTGTTCCGAACCGATGTTATATATCCATAATGTTTAGTGTTTTTTTGTACTTTTGTGACGTGGTATTTTGTGATAGTAGTTTTAGTGAAGTTTGTGTAATATGATGGCATAATATTTGAAATGCCGTGTGTAATTGTGTACAACTTGTAGACATTAATTGTATTGGTGATAGAGGATCTTGACGTTCTTGAGGGCTGTGTATTGTGTAAAATGGGTAAATTTCAAATCGAATATTTTGAAAGTTGCATATACGCGAAAATCGGATTTTCCCTGTAGGGAGTCAAAGAAATTTTTGACAATTTTTCAACATCTCAATAGAGACGAAGTTGGAATATTATAAGAGAACGAGGAATTCAAGACACCAAAAGAGCTTACGACCTGTCATCAGCTGGTTTACGTGATCACTTTATGCGCCTGCGCAACGTTCATCAATTTTGTCCTTTTTTAAAATAATGAATATGTCCTTGTTAATCCATCCTCATACATTCCCTAAAATAAGCATTAATGCTTGTGCTATAGATTAACGAAATGGGTCGTAGCAGGATTCGAACTCGCGACAACTGAATTAGTAACCTAGCGCGCTAACCGCTCTGCCACCACCCATCTAAATGTCTATCATTTTAATAATTATTTGCCTTTTTTATAAAAAAAAACTATCGTTAGAAAAACTCTAAATTTATGAATGTGGATTTAATCCTAAATCTAAAACTCTTCTCCCGTTTTCTATTAATTGTTTATTCCTTAATGAACCAGCCGTTGACTGGTCGTAAGCCCTGTAGATGCTTTGAGTTCCTGGTTCTTCTACAATATTACAACTTCGTATCTATTGAAAAATCGGGTAAATTGTGTTAAAATTGATGTAATACCTAGTGCAGATCTAGTGCATAATTGGCCAATTGATGTAATACCTGTGAATTGTGTTTAAATTGATGTAATACCTAGTGCAGATCTAGTGCATAATTGGCAAATTGATGTAATACCTGTAAATTGTGTTTAAATTGATGTAATACCTAGTGCAGATCTAGTGCATAATTGTCAAATTGATGTAATACCTACCTGTAGATTGAGTTTAAATTGATGTAATACCAAGTGCAGATCTACATAGTGCACCTGTAAATTATGTTTAAATTGATGTAATACCTAGTGCAGATCTAGTGCATAATTGTCACAGTGTGATGACTTCAAGAGTCTTGAAAATAACTGTGGAGCTTGTTCTGTATGGCACATTCAATATTATTTTAATTACCGTTACACTATTTTTTGTAACAAATGAAATATGAAATTATAGTACTCGTTTATGTCAGATTTCTTTACTACGCGCACGGTTAAATCGAACAAATTATTATTTTCTATATATTTTTTCAAAGTATTTGATTTATTTATTTACCGAAGACCATGATTTTGGATTCCGTATAATTTTGCGATATCCTTGTTGACGTTTTTCACATGATTGAAACTTGCTCTGCCGTCATAAGTTATTGGTGAGTCATTAATTTTATTTTACTCGTGTTAAATATTTATTTTCTTTTTACGAGTGTCTCGATTACCACCGAATGACAGGCCGTAAACTTGGTTTATATATATTTTTTTTCAATTATCTGTATGGATTTTTGTATTTTATCTAGTCACAAGAATTAAATGATCACTCGTTTGTAAATGTATTCAATTGATCTGATCATTCATACATACCGTTATGAAATATCCCAAAATGTGGGGAAACCAGTGATGGGTGTGCGGGTGGCGTATTTACCTTTCCGTGTTGATTAGGAGACAAGTACTGCCACGACTTGGCATTAATTTGTTGCGCTAATGCACTTCTTAACAGGAAAAATTTGCATTGTTAAACCGTGCGCTACAAACTAGTGCCTAATTCGAGGCAGTACTTCCCTCCTAATCAATACGGAAAGGTAAACACGCGTGCGGGTGTGCATAACCATATAAAAAAATCACGAAGCGTGCTTGTTTCTCCATACTTCAACTTTCGGAATGGGGTGTGAACTGTGAACCTGAACTATGTATGTAGAATATTATTTTGCCTCTTGAATTTTTGATGTGTGATCTTTAAAAATGTCTTTATAGGTAGTGAACCATCAGAATGGGTTGTGAACCTTCAGAATGGGTGGTATATACAAATTTATAAAAAAAAATCGATTCTCATTACATACTTTAAACAGAAAATGCATACACAATGGTATCGTGATATCGACTCTAATGTATGCTAGTAAGACATGAATATGACAAAAGACGCATGGAAGTAGCCAGTGGCGACTGGTCGATTGTATTTTTGATCATTTTTGGTAGTGCAATTTTTTCCTGAATTAATAATAAATTAATAGGTATTTAAACCATAAATACAATATAGGATATTTAAACAAACAAATGTATTAAAGTCACAGTATTTGTTTTCAAATAATTTTAAAAACCGCGCCAGCGTTCTCTTTTATAAGTGATATTGTTATTTTACAATATTGTTTCACTGATTTATCAACAGATGTCGTGAAGACAAATGTATGGGAGTATTATTCATACAATTTTCCTCTCAATCAAGTATAAATATACTAAGTAATTAGGTCTAAAGTTGTGTGTCAATATGTGACACTCGTATTTTAGTCGCGGAATCGGCTGTATGTCATGTATACGTGGCACTCATCTCTTTCAATACGAATGGCTTATGAATTAGAGAGCGAGATAGATGTATACATACTAATTACATCTAAGATATGATAAGCTTGGTGCAGCGCACGAGCCTGCACGAGTCTGCCTTATGAATTCAGTACAAGTATCGCTATTTCATCTGCCAGGGGACTATCTCTTTCTCTTCATACATACGCTGTATTAAAAAGAAATCGATTTTGGTGCAATATGGATATCGCACGCCATATATAACATAATGATAATATTTGTATTGGGGTAGATTTCATTATAAAATGATGTCGATTGCGAGGGTATATATATGTATAATAATCAATTGGTTTAGAAAAATAACAGTTATAAATTAAAGCGTAAAAATATATTAAAAACATATTTTAATATTAATTTTTAGAATATACCATTTAAAAATTGGTAGTGCAATTGATCCAACGCACTTCATATAGAGTCGCCGCTGGAAGTAGAATTAACGCGGTTGTAATGAGATCGCTAAGACGAATGTACCTATGGAAAACCGATGTATGATAGAATAAGAAATGAGTATATTAAACTAGAATGTATGATTGAAAGATATATATCGAAAGTTGAATGAAACGAGAAAGATATGTCAAGAGACATGAGTCTGCCGTTCGGTTCTCTTTGCCAACCCCAAATAAGGAAATGGCGTGATGGTATATAAAGTATGGTATGTACTTTAAATAGTAGGTATGGTATATTCATTCTAAACTATCAGAAAAAAAACACTTTGTTTACAAATATTATATGAACTTTTTTGCCTTTTCAAAAGATTTTCTCAAAGCATGCAAAACCGAACTATACAATGTGTTTATGTAAGTGACTACATAACTGCCGAATAACACAATGTTTCTCTTTCCCCGAATTTCCCCTTTGAAGAATTGGGTTCTATAGAATCTATGTACCTACAACATTATATGTACAACTAGCCTTTATGTCCCGCCGTTGGCCAAGAATGTAAAACTGTGAAGGAATAAGCAATCGTTTTTATAATATTGTCACCCAATTATTTTGCAATATCGGACTATGAAAAGTGGTTTGAAATTTGATTGAGTTTAAGCATTGTAAAATGTTCAAGTGATGGCCACAACCCATTCTTTTTTATATATTGCTATAAAGTGTGAATGAAGTATAATATACAATTTCTGCACGCATGGACTACGCGAAATGGTTTTAAATATGACAGTTTATCAACGTTGTACACAACCCCCATTTTTAAATATTATCATCGAAAACAAATTGTAATATATACCTATTGAAAATTTAGTAATTTTGGATGTTGGAATGTGGTTTAAATTTGATTAAATAATGTACTGAAAAGATCTAGTGTTGGTCACATCCCATTCGTTTTTATATTTTTTCATCAAGTGTGCATTATATTTTTGCACAATTAGACTGATAGACTTAAAATTGACACAAAAGTCTACATTAACGAAGAAGAAAAAGACTTAAACTATAATAAATAGTTTTTAATTTGAATATAAACGTTGTGAAGAGTTCAGTAATGGCCACAACCCCCATTATTTAAATATCGTCAACGAAATCAAATATGAAGGTGTTGAAAATTATTCAAAATAGGATGATATAAATGGTTTAAATTTGATTAAACAAAAGTATTGAAAATATTCTAGTGCAGGTTACATCGTCACATCCCACATCCCATTCGTTTTTACATATGTATTTTCATCAAGTGTGCATATTGTTAATAATATTTCTGCACAATAGACTATTAGACTTAAAACTAACCCAAAAGTCTAAATAAAAAAGAGAAGAATAAGTATAAGACTATAAGAAATAGTTTGTATAAAAAACTATTTCAATGGTCTACATAAAATAAGAAAAAATACATAAAATAGAAGAATTAGACTATTGGAAATAGATTGCATAAAAACTGACTAAAAGGTCTACATAAAAGAAGAAGAAGGTTAATCCATAGGAAATAGTTTTGTATAAAATTCATAAAATAAGAAAACGAAGAAAAAGAATTAGACTCCACGAACGGTCGCTTCAGACCCTTCAGTACCTCCCATCCCTTCAATCCATCATTACGTCCCTTCCAATCAGGCCCTTCAGTACCTCCCGTCCCTTTAGGCCCTTTTATACCTCCCATCCCTTCAGGCCCTTTAGTGCATCCCTTCCCTTCATTACATCCCGTCCCTTCAGCCGCTTAAGAAAAGTTTAAATCCAGAAACCATCCTGGAAGAACCGCGAAGAGATGAAAGGACCTTCTTTTCCCAGGATACTCCACCTTCAAAGGTAAAATGACTAAATACACGAAGAAGAAGAAGAAAAAAGTTTAAATCCAGATACCTGCGAAGATATGGAAGGAAAATTGGAACTTCTTTTCCCAGGATACTCCACCTTCAAAGGTAAAATGACTAAATACACGAAGAAGAAGAAGAAAAAAGTTTAAATCCAGATACCTGCGAAGATATGGAAGGAAAATTGGACCTTCTTCTCCCAGGATAGTCCACCTAAAATGTCCAGGTAAAATGACCAAATGCACGATGAAGAAGAAAAAAGTTTATATCCAAAAACCGTCTTGGAAGACTTGCGAAGAGTTGGAAGAACAGTTGGACCTTCTTCTCCCAGTATTCTCCAACTTCATAGGTAAAATGACCAAAAATACATGAAGAAGAAGAAGAAGAAGAAAAAAGTTTATATCCAAAAACCGTCTTGGAAGACTTGCGAAGAGTTGGAAGAACAGTTGGACCTTCTTCTCCCAGTATTCTCCAACTTCATAGGTAAAATGACCAAAAATACATGAAGAAGAAGAAGAAGAAGAAAAAAGTTTAAATCCAGAAACCTGCGAAGAGATGGAAGGACAATTGGAACTTCTTCTCCCAGGTTAGTCCACCTTCATAGGTAAAATGACCAAATACACGATGAAGAAGAAGAAGAAAAAAGTTTAAATCCAGGAACCGTCCTGGAAGACCTGCGAAGAAATGGAGAGACAGTCGGACCTTCGTTTCCCAGGATATTCCGCTTTCATTGGTAAAATGACCAAATACACGAAGAAGAAGAAGAATAAGAAAAAAATTTAAATCCAGAAACCATCCCGGGCATACGCTCGACAATTCACCAAAGTTTCATTGTAATCGGACAAACGGTTTAGGAGCACATAGCATACATGCATCCATACATAAATAAATAAATAAAATAATTTTCCTATAGGAAATCAGTATATTGTTGATTTGTAAGTAAATAGTATTAGGTAGGTACCTACCTACAACAATGTTCTAAATAAATTCGATTCATATCAAATTTTATTTGAATATCAGAATCTTTCCGTAACCATAGTAACCATCGAACATATAAAATATTACTATCAAATGGGCTCGATACATTTTTTTGGATATGTAGGTAGGTACTGTCATGTTATAGAAAATTATGTATAGGGAAAAATTAATAATTGGAAATTTATAGTTTTTTTTGTGCGAACACACTAAATTGATTTTTGTCAAGTGGCAATATTTTTTATGATTAGCAAAGCTTATGTCAAATTCTTTCTTTTTGCATACACCTATCGAAGCGGTACGGCCAGTGTAGGAAAATGGCGGCCGACGTCGATTTGAATTTCTGAATTTGGGGTAAGTTTGTTTTATGTGTTCGTATGTCAAGATAGTTTTGCGAGAGATCATTTTTCAAACCAATAATCCTGTTTTCTTTTCTATAATCTAGATGCTGATATAAATGTCAGTCATCCCAAATTCAATCCTACCCTGATATTGCGCACCATTCTGATGAACATAATTTTTATTTAATTCTACAAATGGATTATTCGAATGTTATTCCATTTAGTTTTCCATTGGAAATATATTTTATTTGGATATTATTTTGCAATTACCATGCTTGCATATACACGACGATGAAATGTACGACATTTAATTCTGCCTAACCTAAAATTTTATAACTGACGACAAAGGAGTCACATATAGGAAATTGTCGGAGACAATTTCTTCATTTGGATTTTTACTTGGACACAAACAAATTTCTTCACTTGGATTTTATTGTAACATGGAGGGATCAAGATACAAATAGTCACGAGAATTTTAAAATCTAAATACATCTTCTACAACCGGATTCATTTGAAGATATTGGTCATCGAGGGGATCTCCTTATTCATGCTGCGAGTCGATATTGTTTTATAATGTTTACTCCATAGCTGTATGATGAGTTATACCTTTATGATTTTATTGTCTGAATATATGAATGTGAATCCATTATGTTTGAACCTAATATAGATTGAAATCATGATTTTGAGTATGATATGAAAGAGATTTTGTTTGATTTGATTTTGATGTAAATTCATGTTATATATAAGTTTCAATCTTTAACATTATTTTTATAACAAATATTTAAAAATTTCACTTTTATATTCAATTTTCATTTTCCTCTTATAGGAAATAGTTGGTACTATACAAACAAAGTTTGATATTTTAGAGTCATGTATTGTAATTTATTTCTACAATAAAAATGTAAATATCTCAAAGTGCGTTATCTCTCTGTCTTCCTAATGCAGTACATCATTATCTCTCATATTCAGTTGATATTTTTATTTAATTTAATTCAATTGTTTGAATTCATTTTGTCTTCATATAGGTTCACGATTAAAAACATGACCCTGAGAGTAAAATTTTCATGAGTCTCATTGCCTCTATCGCTGACTGTTGGTGGAAGGAAGTGTTGAAGCATATCAAAATCTGTTCCATTATCACACACCTTCTCATTGGCGGCCCAACGTGGAACCCCTTCTCATTAAAGTCACATCGAGGAGCTTAATTTTTAAAAATTCTTTGGCGTGGACTATTAGGCGTTCATGGATCGTGAATTTATGTGAGGACTGGCGCCCAGATTTTAAATTTTATACCTTTATTTTGTTGTGCTGTGTTTGGAGGGGAGAGATTAATAGGTAGAATCTATAGAAAGTTTACGTTAGGTAGGAACTCCTATATTCCATATAAATCCCACCTTTTAACCTTCCTTAAAACTGACAAGGACACTAAGATGATCAACATGGCTTGGAGGATGACCAGGAAAGATCTGATGCTCAGTTATGTACAACATCAATACAATTTGGCTTTGAGCATATCTCACATCGTCAAAAGTTAAGTGATTGTTTTGTGTTTTTTCTATCATTTTATAACTGATCGTTGAAAGAATCTGAATTTTATTATGTCTCTTTTTATTCCAGCATACAGAAGCATTTATTTGAAGATTTTTTTTATATTTGACAAATTTTCAATGTCAAAAGAAATTTCATTACCTACATAATTTGAATTTTTTTTATATATGCAGAATGTTGTACAGAATGTATTGTTTCAGTAAAAAAAAAATTATCAATTGCCTAGTGACAAGAATTATTGTTGAGTGTATTTTTTTTTGAGGGAAATTATAATTATTGTATTATTGTAATTGCATTCTGTGGGGAGACAGATCTTTTCTAACTTTGGAAGTGAACAGTCATATTTACAAATTCAATTTTGATTATTTTTTTTTTGAAGGGAGAGTTCTTGTTTGAAAAGTTGATTATTAATTGGAAGAATAACTTAGTGATTTTTTTTAGAGAATATTTCAACATATTCATTTTAATTTTTTTCTTTTCTTCTTAAATATAAACAAATTAGTTTTGGTGTTTTATCAAGATTTATTTTTTTTAACTTCATTATAGTGTGGAAAGGAATTGTTAAATAATTTTCAATTAGTATTCTAGGGGGATTTATTTGTTAAAGGGGGAAGTGTGAAAATTTTTCATCGTTGTTTAACAGGTGTGATTAATTCTTTTTACAATTTTCAGATTTTGGATTTGGTTTTATTCGAGATTCACTTCTGGAAGCTTTTATATTAATACCATAATATTCAGATGATTTTAAAGGGAAAATCTCACATTTAATACAAATAAGTGGAGGTAAAAAAGGTATTATTTATTATATTGAATTTTTCACTACTACAGTTTTTTTTTATATATGTTTTGAGTTTATTATGCATTTTTCCAGTTATTTTTTAGGAAGATTAATATTCCATATTGAGGTGTGATTTTGTTTATCATTAAATATAGTATTTTATTTTTAAAAAAGAGGTCATTATTTGTTATTTTAAAGGGAATCAATAATTATTTGTTCAATGAATTTTATAGAAACGAATTAACGCCACCTGTGAATAAACGGTCATACTTTTATGTGATTCAGTTATCTATTCAATATTTTCTGTATTTTGAATATCACGAGCGATTAATTGTTATATATTATAGAAATCTACTTACCGACATAAATACGATTTGTCATTCTGACATTGTATAATGCGTTAATATTAAACATCTCTTTTCTATAATATTAAACGTTAAATATAGTTTAATAGGATGAATATTATCAAATTATTGTTATTCAGAATCGTTTTAAGGTCAGTCTTATGTTATTTATGGTTTTTGAACGTTTAATACAACATACTATAAAGTTAATCGTAATTTTCATATACTTGTTTGACGCAGAAATCATCTTATCAAATTCAAAATAAAGTTTTGGTTTCATCTTTGAGATATCATAATATCTAAAGAATATTGAACAATAGTTGGGTAATCGTTGACTTTTATATTCATTTATATTCTTTTCGAGTAGTCCATTTATGTAAATCATAAATTATTATTCCGAAATCAGTTTTTTTTATAAGAACCGAAGTGTCAAAAGTTCAACATTTTTTTTATTATTTGTGAAGTATTTTATTGTTTGATTATCAGTTTTAATCTAGTTCAATTTTTTTTTTATTTTTAAAACGAATAATTATGGATCTAATTCCAAAATATGCTTTTAAATCAATCGAGGAATTAAAAATACAATTAAAAATGCGTGGTTTACCATCAGCAAACACATGGAGGGATTTGAGATTACAGGCAGAAGCATGTAATGGGGCAATTAGACAAATAATAGAAGAATTGAAAAAATCAGAGGTTGACGATGATTCAATTAGAAGCTTGAAAAAATTCTATGGTATACCATATGTTGATATTGATGTTGATAATAAGGATAAAGAAATTTTAGTGGATGATTTCCCACCTCAGTTGTCTAATGGTAACGATGATATAGACTTATCAATAATTACGAATGATGAAAATTTGAAAATAAGGGAAAATACTTCCATAATTTTGTCAAATACGGAGTCCGAAACTACACAGTGTGTACGTGAGGTGGAAATGAATAAATTTAGTGATTCGAATTTGCTCAATGATAATAATAATTCAGATATCCATGATCCTTTAGTCGATCCTGTAAATACTGAGCAGACGTATTCAATCTCTGATAGCGAAGTTAATTACACAATGAATGGATCAGTGGACTTAATTAAGAAAAATGACACTCCTTATTTATATTGTTCGTATCTTTATTCACCTCAGGCCAACGTTGTTGAAGTTCAACATAGAAAATCCATTACGGCACTTACCACATTGGTTCATGATAATCAACGAGATGAGTATAACCATGTTGTCCCTATTCGCTCAGCGATGAATTCTTTAATTAAGATGTCAACTGGATACATCCCATATTTTACGTTGTCTAAAAAAGAATACATAATAAAAATGGAATACCATAATAAATATAATCCTGTTCGCTCCTCGTTTAATGAAGTTACGGTTGCGTCCACAAACATTTATATGAATCATGTTTCTTATTTTAAAGATGCTTTCATGAAAGTTCAAAATAATACATTCGAGTCATATTTAAATGATACTAATGATTGTGAAAAGGCTGGAATTGAGGAAGAATATAATATAGGGGATTATTTTTATGAAAATAATTTTCCTCTATCAAAGAATATGATTTGTTTTTCCAATAAAAGGTCTCTGAGTTATTTAAAAAATAAAATAATAAATAGAAGTTCATTTCTGGTTTATATTTTTTCTAATTTGTTTAAGAATAGAGTATTAAATTCCATAGTAAAGACATTGTTATGCAGGGTTAACGATTGGATGTTAATTGTTAATCGTTTTGTTGTTTTTCGTTATGATATAATTAAGTATTTATTTTTTTCAGAATTTCACTTTGAGGTGGATGGACTGTCTCAATTTCTAATGATATTTTATTTGAGTAAAGTATTGATGAATCATTAATAATGGATTCATTTAATTTTTATTCTTGTTTACTTATTTATATTGATTAAGGAATTTTTTTTATTTACATTCAGTATAGTAATGAGAGAAATGCATAATGAACACAAACAAAGTTAACGTTGATTATTTATTTTAGATTCAAACCATTTTAAACATAATATTTTGCATTTCAATATCATCCAACTAGTATTTAGTGATAATTGTTTCACTTTATTCAAATTTAAAGATTTAATTAAAAGTAAATAGTTTTTTTTATTTAGAGATTTTTAGAATCTTTTATTATGATGAATGGTGATTGTCAGAGTGGGGGTGAAATATTTATTGTAGATAGATTTGTTTTAAACATTTTATTTTTTTTATTTTTGAATGTTTATTTTGATGTGATGTGTTAATATTGGTATCGACATAACATACAAGATTATTTTAGGTACAAATCTTATTTTTTTTTATAATGTAGACAGGGGATTTAAAATTTACAAATGAATATTTTACATTTTATTATGATTTTTTTTACTGTCATCAGTTAGTTGTATTACTTCACAATTTATAGTTGATCAATTTTTATTTGTGAATGCTGTTAGGTATCTGTCGTCAGAATTACTTTGTTTCTTAGATAATGATGTAAATTCGCACATTACATCGTTATTGTTAGTTATATGGTGTTATGGTTGTGCGACCATAATATAATATAATCTGAATACAAAACAATTTAAAAATCTGGTAATGGAGATCAAATAGTAGAAACAAATTGTGAATTTGTTTTAAATTTCCGTGGTATTATATATATTTTTTTTTGTATAAATCAGTTTTAAGGATTTGATTCTGATAGATTAAATTTTAATATTGAATTTGAGATTTTATTGTGATGGGTTACATCGTTTTGTGGGTAAAAGAAATACAAATTTCTTTAATCATGGAGTGATAGACATCAAATCACAGGAAACATGAGAAGGGTTTAAAATTAATTTTTAAAAATGGATAATTTTAATATTAATTTGTAGTAATCTGTGTGAAAACATAAAATATGTAGGTTCCAGAATTTATTTGTTCAAATAGTTTTAATTAAGAAGGGATCTTGTATGTGATGTCACTGCTAATTAATAATTTATTTATTTATTTTCTTTTATATACAAGATATGAAGGTGTGATTGTTTGGTCTTGAACTGAATTTCATTCTATGGAATCTCATAGATGTGATAATTGACATTTAGTCATAATTTATTCAATGTTTTAAAATTTATTTTGAAGATTTGGGGTTTTTAATTTTTTTTTTTATAACTGATGTTTGGAGTAATATTAAATAATGTTTAACCAGTTTTTGTGTTAAATGTTATATTTTTTTTTAGGAATTATATAATATTTATATTAAGACTTTCCATCCCACATGATAGCCCTGCATTTTTCCGGCTTATAATTGGATTTTGCATTTTGTATCTCGCTTGAGGGTATCCGATGAGCCAAGAAATCTTTGTATTTCGCTTGAGGACATCTGATTTCCCAAGAGATCATTTTTTTTTTTATATCTCGCTTGAAAGTACTTTGCGACTTGAGAGATTATTCTTTATGCTAAAGCCTTTTCGGTCGTTTTAGCTAAAAAATGAAAATGAGCGATATATGAGAGTATTTTTAGTCAAATTTTCTACTAATAATTAAAAATTTGTTAGGGGAAAAGTTTTAAATTTAAAAATTGTAGTCTTCTTGTGAGCCTTCAATTATTTTTGGGATTTAGGGTGTAAGTTTCACTTGTTATAAAGTGATACTTGTAAAAATTGATGTAATAAAAGATCATAAAGTAACTCTAAATGAGTCGTTTTAATTTTATTTTATCATTTAATTGGGTGTTATGTTATTTCATTAATTGGGATCATTTTTTTTTGTTTTTGTTAGGAGTTTTCTTTTCTTACAAGCGGAACTCTGTTATGTCAAATTGTACTTAAATATTTTAAAGTTAAATTTTTTGAGATATTTGTATTTAGGAATTGGGGATACATATTAGAAGGTTATGTTCTGAAGGAATAATATTTTATATTTCAAACAGTATTCGTTTTACAGGTCAATATTTTTTAATCCGTTAACATGATTTTGTATGTTTCAGGTTATATTTTTTTGAATGGTAGATAAGTATATCGTTGTTTTACCATGTCTATTGTGTAACTGTTTCAGGATGATGATTTATGATGCAAATGATTTCCTTTTTCTTTTCATATCCTTCGGTTTGATTTATGATCTCTGGGTTGGTTTCATAATTTGCAATTTTCAGTTTTTTTTTAAAAAAAAATTTCTATTAAATTTTTTTTTATGTGGGGTTGCGGGTATGTCATGTTATAGAAAATTATGTATAGGGAAAAATTAATAATGGGAAATTTATAGTTTTTTTTGTGCGAACACACTAAATTGATTTTTGTCAAGTGGCAATATTTTTTATGATTAGCAAAGCTTATGTCAAATTCTTTCTTTTTGCATACACCTATCGAAGCGGTACGGCCAGTGTAGGAAAATGGCGGCCGACGTCGATTTGAATTTCTGAATTTGGGGTAAGTTTGTTTTATGTGTTCGTATGTCAAGATAGTTTTGCGAGAGATCATTTTTCAAACCAATAATCCTGTTTTCTTTTCTATAATCTAGATGCTGATATAAATGTCAGTCATCCCAAATTCAATCCTACCCTGATATTGCGCACCATTCTGATGAACATAATTTTTATTTAATTCTACAAATGGATTATTCGAATGTTATTCCATTTAGTTTTCCATTGGAAATATATTTTATTTGGATATTATTTTGCAATTACCATGCTTGCATATACACGACGATGAAATGTACGACATTTAATTCTGCCTAACCTAAAATTTTATAACTGACGACAAAGGAGTCACATATAGGAAATTGTCGGAGACAATTTCTTCATTTGGATTTTTACTTGGACACAAACAAATTTCTTCACTTGGATTTTATTGTAACATGGAGGGATCAAGATACAAATAGTCACGAGAATTTTAAAATCTAAATACATCTTCTACAACCGGATTCATTTGAAGATATTGGTCATCGAGGGGATCTCCTTATTCATGCTGCGAGTCGATATTGTTTTATAATGTTTACTCCATAGCTGTATGATGAGTTATACCTTTATGATTTTATTGTCTGAATATATGAATGTGAATCCATTATGTTTGAACCTAATATAGATTGAAATCATGATTTTGAGTATGATATGAAAGAGATTTTGTTTGATTTGATTTTGATGTAAATTCATGTTATATATAAGTTTCAATCTTTAACATTATTTTTATAACAAATATTTAAAAATTTCACTTTTATATTCAATTTTCATTTTCCTCTTATAGGAAATAGTTGGTACTATACAAACAAAGTTTGATATTTTAGAGTCATGTATTGTAATTTATTTCTACAATAAAAATGTAAATATCTCAAAGTGCGTTATCTCTCTGTCTTCCTAATGCAGTACATCATTATCTCTCATATTCAGTTGATATTTTTATTTAATTTAATTCAATTGTTTGAATTCATTTTGTCTTCATATAGGTTCACGATTAAAAACATGACCCTGAGAGTAAAATTTTCATGAGTCTCATTGCCTCTATCGCTGACTGTTGGTGGAAGGAAGTGTTGAAGCATATCAAAATCTGTTCCATTATCACACACCTTCTCAGTACCTACATTGGTTTGTTCGAAGCCACAAAAACGAAAATTGTCCAAAATATCAAATATTACATACAAATTATGCAATTTTATTATGCCTATATCTTTACTAATAATTAACAGACTTTTACAATATATGTCTTAAAACTTGCTGTAATGTCTTGTGTTTCATTTTATTATTTCATAATCACATTTATTTCAAAGGTATATTATTTTAAAGAACATATTCATTCGGTAGGAAAATTAAATATCGTATGAAAAGATATTAAAATGGCGGGGTTATATGTACATTTGTACAAAACGCTTACTTTAAAAATAAGTTAAACATTATAATTATACAAAATATTCACCATGTTTTTCACTTAAACGCTAAGTTATACTTGAAAATATATTTTCTTCGTGTAAATACGTACTTCTAACTTTTAAACTAACAGATATTTGCGTGCAAAATGTACACTTTTTTGACAGATATGACTTGGAAAATTTTGTATGAAAAAAATAATTATTGAAATATTTTTAAAATTCAGCATTTTTATCGCATTATTTTTAGCGTGACACTGCATCAGGTATACTGGTACACGTTCGCACATAAATTAGATTTTTAGATGCTCTTGGTTTTTCAGAAGGCGTGAGACAAACACACACACACACATACACACACACATACACTAACATTTTGATTGCTTTATTACTTTAGATATATATATAAGAAGCCCTTTTGTTTTTCTGTTAGTATTTACTAAAGTTGATTTGTCAATAATGTATTCAATTGTCTGCCTTAGCAGGACCCACCCACTTTAGATAGGGTTGTGACAATAACTTTTAAATCTTCGAATATTAATCGGAAATTAGTAAAATATTCGAAAAAAAGAGTAAGTTCTCTATTTGAATAGTTAAATACACAACTCTGTAATCTTTTTATTGTGATGACTTAAAATTTGAGAATTACATTCTCATGGATGTTTCACTCTCATGAATATATGACGAAACTGTCGTCGGTAAAAAATAAAATTATGTGTTCATTTTATTTGTAATTTCAATAATTATATTAAAAAAAAACGTTGAGCTGATATTTTTATTGTTTTTAGTTGTTTTTAGCCATACCATTCATAATAATAATTCTTGGTAAAAAAGGAAATCCAAAAAAAAACCGTAGTTACATATAAATTCCGACAAATTTATTTAAAAAAAATAAGCATACTATTCGAAACTTTAACATTTCAAAAATATACAATGAATTGGAACATTCGATAACTTCAAAAATGAACGAATAATTCGAATATTCGATTAGAAAGCTTGTGGAAAATTTCATTCGTGTCAGAGACACGAATGAAATATGTAAAGGGGTACAAAAAATGAATACTACCCAAACCAAACCTAAGTAGATTATTTAAATAGGTTCATAAATTTAGATTGTATACAATTTTTAATGCATTTCAAAAAAATATCTAATGTTGTCATAATCCGTTTACTATGTAAAATACTCATTCAATGATACCTTGTCATATCTGGTTTAAAACTCGTACGACATCTCGTAATATCTAGTTTATTAAAATTCGTATGACATCTCGTAATATCTAGTTCAAAACTCGCATAAAATTTCGTAATATCTAGTTCAAAACTCGTATGAAATATCGTAATATCTAGTTTTAAACTCGCGTGACTTCTCGTTATAAAGTTTTAAACCTGCAGGATATCTCATAATATCTGGTATAAAACTTGTTTCATGTTTCGTAATATTATCTAGTTTATAACAAGATTCAAATTAAATTTATTCGAACCAGTACTTACTCAATATCAATCGCTAATTTATTAATAAATCAAAGAAACATGAATAGACCACCCTATACAGAAGCAGACCCTTAGTAGAGTGTAGATAGCATCCTCGGTCATGACACCAAGGAGAAATAGTAAATAATACAACATCGTACTGGAATTTTAAGTCACAATTATGCCCTCGATTCGAAAATATTTTTTTTATATTTAAATCTGTCCTTATAGCTTTATAAATACTTTATGCTTTTTGACAACCTTGTTAACAATGTTCTATGGGATTCCGCCCAAAAGAGAAGCGGCATGTTAATATTTGGAATGTCAAATTTAAAATTCTTATTTTTATCGAGTTCCCTTACAACATGTATTTTTTTATGTTGTCGTCATCTTACTTTAAACCTTTTTGGTGTTCTTAATATCCCCTGTAAACAAACATGACAAAACAAAATTTCTAAGTATATAAATTCTTATATACGAGTATTTATATAAATAAGTTCTTTGAAAACCTAAAACACTTGCCATACCATAACATAATAATAATAATAAAAACTTCCCTTACACCCTGCGCAAGTGGCGAGCTTATTTCCGTATGGAAATTTCTTCCAAATAACCAGTGTTTCCATCCCAGAGAAGCAATATTTGCGAGAAATAGATTTAAATAAATTTCTCCTCTGATGGCAATCGAACCCAGGACGCCCGCACAGAAACCAAACGGATTACCAACCTGTGCCACGTCGGTCGGCATACTATCACGCGATTTCCTTATTTGAGGTAGGCAGAGAGAACCGAACGCCAGACTCATGTCTCCTGGCATACATTTCTCATTTCATTCACATTCATGTATGGTATCATACATGCTCTTCTATTATTCTTACTCCTAACGTCTCCATCCTTTATAATTCTATTAATGTGATCGTGCCAACTTTTCTTTGGCATTCTTTCTATGTGACCAAACCATCTTAGGGTATTTGTTTTCATCTTACTTACGATATTTCTTTCAATCATACATTATCGTCTAATATCCTATTTTCTAATTCTATCGTACATAGATTTACCATACATTCGTCTTAGTGACCTCATTTCAACCGCGTTAATTCTACTTTAATGCGTCTTCTGCCATTTCCATGTCTCACTAGCATAAATTAGAGTCGGTACAAAGATACCATTGTGTTCCGCGAGCTTTGCTTGCCTTTAAATAAATGGGTCAGCCATTACAGATCTTAATGCACCATTCACTCTATTACCTGCCGTTACTCTCCTTTCAATATCTTTTTCCAGTCTTCTATCACACAAACAATTCGTTAATAAGAGAAAATCGTAATCATGGGAGACAATAACAAAATTATTGGAAATTAACTCAAATCACGTCCACACGTTGAGGCAGTATTCAAACTTATCTTAGGGTTTCCTTATTGTTTGCTTAATATTGAGTGACTTTAGATTTAACTAAGGGTAAGTACTCACTTTGTAATATCAAATTACATTTTCATAACATTGAACTGAAAACTTTTACTATAAATATTAACTACAGTGTCTTGTATTTACATACAAAGGGATATGACTCTTTCCTATTCAATAGTTTAGCTACACTCATGTTCATACATCAAGATCAAAACCTATCTTATACTGATTTTGCCAAATGTCGTAAACATTCTTTAGTGGGTATAATTACTATAGTCATTAATTGAGACATGATTAAAACAATCAACCTTTGCATTATACCCGATATTATTCGTGGATTTTACACTTTTTTCACGAATAACGCAAGTTTTAGAAAAATAACACGAAATTTGCCTCTTTGAGGACTTTTTCGTAAAAAAATAGACAGCAATTCATTATACAAATCATTAAATATGGTTAAATAAAAATAATATACTATTGACTATTATATATTAAAGAATTTTAATTTTTCTTCTCGTAAAACTATTGTATTTTGCAGATTCAGTGATACTTACACAATATTTGTTCGTGTTTCATACATTAGAAGGTAATAAGTGTTCATATATATATTAGAAGGTAATAGTTGTGAACTTAGTAATACATAATACATATGAAAACATCAAAACAAAATTCACAGGAAGTACCGACACTGAATTTTTTTTTTTAACAAACAAATATTACCCAATTTTCCATAATGTGAGAGAATTCAAAAAGTTTGTAAAAATGAAATCACATAGAAAAGTAAATGGATTTAAAGAGTTTTTATTTTATATCAAACTAATTGATTGTTGTTCTACGTATATATTTTCCTTTTATCAGAAAGTTCGTATCAGCTGACTAAAGATACTAATCGGAACAATCGAAATAACCAGCAACAATCAATTTGTCTGATTAAAAAAAAATCGGCAAATCTTAAATGCCGTCAATATTGACAATCTAAAAACACTAAAATTGATGCATGTAAAATAAACATCAAATCTTAGTTGATATCAATTTATTATGATATCAATATAAAGTCGATCGAACTTATATTTTGGGCTCTACAAAGAACAATAAAAATCATAGTAGGTACGCCATATGTACACTAAAATATCACAATGAAACTCAAACATATTAACTCTACGTGATACCCATTGAAAAGTTCACGTAAAAATAACGCTTTCGATTTTATAACATACCTCTAGCACTTCTCATCACTGTAATAAAAATTTAAACTATATTTTAGGTTCTACAGAAGATAAAAAAAATTGGTTAGAAAATTATTTCAGTGGACTAAGTTGTCGAAATAACATATGGTTTTAATCAAATTATACTTTTTTACTGTTATATAATCACTCATTTTGGGCATTTACTTAAAAAATACTAATCAAATATAATTATACTTTGTGTAGACACTTTAATTCACACACGTACCGAGTTATTCTTTAATTTTGCTTTCATTGAAAACACACCTCAATGTAAACAGTGTAATAATTTGTACCAGCACGCAATGCCTGTATCTAAAATTCTAATTGGTTTTTGTACATACTTCTAACGCTGAGTTTTCAGATAAAATCGTGGTCATTTGAGGTTTAACTAATTTGAACCATTTTAACTGATGTAGTTTAGTGTATATTTTCGCAAAAGTCATTAATAACTGAGTTATGTATTCATAGGTATGTTATTTTATTTATTTTATTTTATTATTTGAATGAACATTACAGCTTTGAGTTTTATTAATAATAGTATAAAAATTACAAATTTTCATAACGCCAATTACAATGTTCTTATTTAGTATTATGAATAAAAAGTTTGAATAAATGTTTGCCGATGTGTGAGAATGGTTGTATTAATTCGCGTGCAATACTCTTTTCACAGGTACATAATGCTATAGGCGCAAGAGTCCATTGGTAAGACCACATTCTAAACGACGTGGGACTGAGCAGAGTCGGAGAAAGGAGAGAATTCCTAATGAGGGTTTCGCAATAA
Organism: Molanna angustata; assembly: GCA_963576475.1. Classification (NCBI taxonomy): domain Eukaryota; kingdom Metazoa; phylum Arthropoda; class Insecta; order Trichoptera; family Molannidae; genus Molanna; species Molanna angustata. The sequence goes on from OY754987.1 coordinate 18,255,254, forward strand.
CGATCCCAATGTATAGGTCTGCAAGAAATGACGGAAGGCAGAAACTATAGAGGTCGCCCTTGAAGCAGTTGTATGGACCAGGTGATCAGTATTGTGCGTTGTAATAGCTACCAAGAGATGATGAGGCTGGAGGAATAGAGATATGTGGATAGATGGAGTGCTTAGTGCAAACCAATCCTAGGTTTATAAGTGACGGAAAATGATAAAGATGATGATGAACTCATTTGATATTACTAAGTTTAGTTTGTCGATCGACAATTCTTGATAGAACTCCATTGTGTGTAGATATTATATTACAAATATAAAAAAATACTTTGTATTTGTTCTATTAAAATTTATTTGATTATGGACGCGTTTCGTGCAAGGCACATTGTCAGAATAATACTCTTCAAGTCTGAGACTTGTGATTATATACAATATTTACATGTCATGATAAACATTTTTTTAACTAAAAAAAAGACCTATGAAGTAATCGAATATTTTTATTATTGCATATGCGCAAACATTGGATTTTTTTCCCTGTCGGGAGTCAAAGATATTTTTTAACAGATTTTTAATTATCTCAATAGAGACGAAGTTGGAATATTTATTGTAGGAGAACCGGGAAATCAAGGCACCTACAGGGCTTACGACCTGTCATCGGCTGGTTTACGTGATCACTTTATGCGCTTGCGCAACGTTCACCAATTATGCCTTTTAATGAGATCCCTATCAATTCAATTTTGAAAGTTCTATATATTGTAATACTGAAATTCTTTTCGCTTGAAAATAAGGAATTTTTACTACAGCCATCTATGGGTGAAATTATGAACAACAATCTTATTATTTTTATTTATTTTGTTGGAACGCCATCTATTGAGAGAATTGGTTTTTTTGTAAATAATGAAAGCTACAATTCTTATATCTGAGGTGACAATGCATTTTTTCAAGCCCTGTAGGTGCCTTGATTTCCCGGTTCTCCTACAATAAATATTCCAACTTCGTCTCTATTGAGATAATTAAAAATCTGTTAAAAAAACCTATGAAGTAGATTTTTACTTACATCGAAAGATAAAATGAAAATCTACCGGCTGATTTTTTTACTATTTTAATACTTTGATTGCTATTTTAGCTATTTAAAAAAACCTGTAACCTGTATACCTTTTTGTTCACGAAAAAATATTGTAAATCACAGATTAGGTGATATACAATATTTTCTCGTGTTACATACATTACAAGGTTATTCCGTGTGCATATTTGTATAAAGGTCTTAAGTTATTTTAATTTTGTCTGAGGTCTAGCAAAAATTCAGGGGATTAAAACGACATTTAATACAACTTATGGAAGAATGAAGGAAACTGAAGGCGCCTTTTAGCGCACGGATCTTGCGAAATAAACAAGAAAACAGCGAATAATTACAGAGACAATGTGGCATCTGGACAAAAAAAATGTACATTCACGGAATGGTCCTGTTTCGAGTCAGACTTTTTGCCCACTTAGGAATGTCTCGAGTATTTTAAATCAGGGTCAAAGAAGGGGGCTGGGTTTCTTCTGGGGGCCGGATTAGCGGCAGGGATGTTGACTTAATTTATTTTGTTTAAGGAGTGGATTTCCCGGATGGCGGGGATGCAGATGGGAGGTTACGGAGGGAAGAGGCAAGGGTTTCAGCATGGTAATAAATTTGTTGAAAGCAGCGCAGCAGTTTGAGTAAAAAATGTAAAGAACAAATTGCTCGAGATTGTAGTAAAAGACCACTTAGAAGATATACACTCTTACTTCTTTCAACAAAATGTAGGTATGGGTTTATTTACATTGAGATTTATCCAAATTATATGTTTGGTGAAGAGGAGGTACCTTCCAACAAGAATTATTTCTACAGGAATTTAGCAGAGCCGGTTTCTTTCAATTCATTAATGAGGCAATTTTATACACATAAACATTCTCAAATTTTTTTTATTTAAAGAAAGTTACTATGTAATTATCAGACACAATCCGGGATTGTTACCTGCATTGACTTTATATGTGAACTTTTTTTTTTTTTGAAAATCTATATAAATTGCTACCTATTATGACCTATACACGCTAGATATTCAAAATGTTATATTGAAATCAAAGCATTTCAGGAGTCAACATTTTCTGGGGATCTGACCTCCTATACAAATATATATAGGAGGTTGTCGGAAAAGCTATGAGGGTTTTGGGCTTCATCACGAGACTGGCAGCTGATCTTAAAAAAAACTGAATCCTACTGAAAAACTGGATACTATTTGTTTCTCTGGTCAGATCATTATCGGAATAGAACTCTGTAATCTAGTCCCCCTATTACCGTGTCTATATAAATCATATAAAAAAGGTCCAGAGAATTTTTTTATAAATCATATGTAAATTATAAAACGGGGATTCCAATGGAACATAATAAAATCTTATACTAGATTTAAACTTTTATACTTTAACGATAGAAGAAAGGTACTTGACCTTTCCTTCTTACATAAACTATTAAACTTCACTAAAGACTGTCCCAAACTCCTTAAACTTATAAATATTAATGTACCAACTAAAACCACAGGACAGTGTTTCGTGAGTGCCATACCCTGAGTAACTATGCCTATCACTCCCCTATACCTACCAAGGCTACATAGACTTGGTAATAGGAGTCACTTTGATATATTTGTCGAAGATTTCTCCATTTTCAAATCTATTTTTTTAACTCATGGCATTTACATACTGATCCAATTTTATTGTGACAATTCCCGCACACCAGCGCATCACAATTCTGCATTAAACAGAATTCAGAGGTTAAGTAATGAATATTTATTTATTTACGGTATGCTAATTATATGGATCTGTTTATGGGCAATATAAATAACCACAAGAATACCCTAAGTGTTAAATTCCACTGATCGTGTTTAGTTTATTTTTCGTTATACATTTAATATCTACTTATGTTTATTTGTTTTTTTATACTTTCATTTGTTATTCTGTTTATTATTTTGATCAAATTTTCTTTGTATGTATTTTTATATGTTGTACAAGTTTTTCTTTATATTTCTTCTTGGTTTATTTTCATTGTATATATATTGGATATGTTTGTTTTTTTATGTATTTTCACACATTATGTAGGTACCTAATATTTTCTGAATCTTTTGAACACTTCATTTGAATGGCAAACGCCGTTAATAAAATAAATGAATAATGATTTATTTTCAATTTTTTTTTTAACAGTTATCGTTTTGTTTGGGTTTTTGTATTTAATGTATTTTATTTTAACTATGCATTATGTTTTATAATTGTAAATAAATAAATATTTGATAGAGTATAATTTTCATCACCAACATTTATTTGTTCTAATAAGTGATTTTTCTTTATCTTTCAGGTGCTGATACTGAACACAACGTTTATTAAAGTATGTAAGTCTTTAAACTAATTCTATACTTACTTTAAAACCAGCTTTGTATATATGTTATTTTTTCTCAACCAAAAATGTGTGTTTCTCTTTCACATTTAATTGATTCTAAAAGATTCACGATAGACCGAAAATGATCGTAGTGTAGGGACAATCAAGAACCCACATCGCTATAGCTATAGCGCACGTCACCGATTATCTGGTCTATATAGTTGTTTCTGGGGCGGCCTCTACAGTTGCCCCATCAATCATTCCAATATGTTCTTCATAATTGCATATATTCCGATATGTAAATTTCTTATGACGATTGTTTCATTGCTATGTATATAATACTATTATCTATACCTATCTATATAATATCTACCTCCGAATATTCTTTGGATATTATTAATTTATTTATTTATACCTATACACGTAGGTGGGTATGCGAACTGCGTGGAATCTACAATAACGGGATTTCAATTAATTTAGTTTAAAACTTTAGTAAATACCTAATCTTAACCAGTGCATGTATGTATAATTTAATTAAATAATGTTCGTCTATAATTGGCTTTATTTAAATGTTCAATGTGTATTTGGAAAAATTTTCATAGCTGTTGACAAACTGTTAAATAAAATAAAAAAAAATGCTTAAACTATTATAAGTCGAATATTTTTTAAGGTTACATAATACGCAAACATTGGATATTTTTCCTTCTCTGGAGTCTAATAACAATTTTTCAACATCTCAATAGAGACGAAGATGGAATATAATAGAAGAAGCAGTAACTCAAGGCACCTACAGGCCTTACGACCTGTCAAAGGCTAGTTCACGCGATCACTTTATGCGCTTGCGCAACATCCACCAATTATGCCTTCTTATTGAGTTTCCTTATTAATGCAATTTCTTGTAGTTACTTCATAGATGGCATCTTGTACCGCATATTATTAAAGCGTTGCCGATTAGGATAAGAAATATTTGAAAAGTCTGACGAAACGAAAATAGTAGCTATAAAAAAATACTCTGAAACATCTGTATCTGAATTCAAGCGTTCGTTAGACTTTGAATTATTATTGTTGATTAATTATAGGTATATCTAATGTATATTATGTGTAAGGTTTATTTCAATTTTTTTTCTTTCGAATTTATTTTTTTTTTCTTTCAAATTTTTGTTTAGTCTCTGTAATATCTTTAATATTTGAGATAAGTTTATTGAAATAATTATATGTGAAATTTATAATATTATGTGAAAGAGAGAATCTGCTCTGCCAAAAAACTGCTTTGCAGTTTGGCGGGAAAATAAGAATGTATTACTTTTTATTAAAAAATAAATATCTTAAAAAAAATAAAAAAAGTAAAATATTTTCTATTTTCAAACGATCTGTTATTCATAATTAAAATATATAGAACTTTCATAAATAATTATGATAAATATGAATACATATATATTCCACAACGCATTTATTTGACTTCCGACGACCGTTTCGGCTTACAAGACCATAATCAACTGGTCCAGTTGATTAAGGCCCTATAAGCCATGTCAACCGACAGATTGAAAACTGCTGAACTTTCATAAATATAATAAGAAGGCTTTATTGCTGAATGTTGCGCAAGCGCATAAAGTGATCACGTAGACCAGCCGATAACAGGTCGTAAGCCTTTGAGATGCATTGAGTTCCTGATTCTTTTCCAACTTCGTCTCTATTCAGTTGCTAAAAATTTATCAAAAAAATAAATTCAGCGATAGCGCGCTTGAGATGTTATTAAATCATTTAACAGCGCTTTATATATTAATATAGGTAATGATATATGTAATTTTTTTTATGGTGCCCAAAATTATGAATAAGTTTTCATTTAAAAGTTCGGTCAAAATGTGGGTTATAGTGTGAAATTATTACGCTGTGACGCTTATATCTTCAAGTCGCGAGCTTATATCTTCGAGCGAGTAAGTTCCTCTGTACTTTCGACTTTCCCACTAAGAAAATTCTCTTGGTTCAGTACCTTCCTACTTTAATCTTTATATATTAAATGGAGATTTTTGAGTGGAGACACTTTATGATCTAAATTTCTTCCTTTTCTTATCCACTATAATCTTGTCTTACTACAGTTTTGGTACTTTGAGCAAGACTGTTCACAGTCACTTGTTATTTAATTTCAAATTAATCTCTTTGAATAATGTCTTGTATTACAGATCCTTCTATCCACGAGTGAGTTTTTATTGACCATTTGAGAAGCAAAAACATCTTTGCCAGAGTCATCTGTTGAGTGACAAACTAAACTTAAAGTAAAATGAATGTAACGCTTATTTTTTCATGTTGATTTTTTTTTGTAATAATACATATATGTAGGTATTGATTATGAGCGGTAAAATTTGTGGAAAAACGATGTATTGATAGAATAAGAAATGAGGATATTGCACGAGAATGTATGATTAATGAGGACATAGGGAGATAATTTCACACTGAAAAAAATGTAATTAAAATTAATCGAACTATGTATAGTGACTACAAAACAATTCGTTTTGTGCTACTAAATATTATGTGCGCTTAACCAAACAGCACAGTCATAAATGGATCAACTTTTATTACTGATTGTCAGCCTTCGTGGCTCAATTGGTTAGGTATCTGACTGCTGATCCAAAGGTCCCGGGTTCGATTCCCGGTGGAGACACAGTTTTTAATTGTGTTTTCAGTCTGGATCTGTGAGACGATTAATATCGCAAGTCTCCAGAATGTGGCAACTTATTATCGGGTGCGTGTTAAATCAATATTTGACATAGTACCTGTTAGTTGCCCGAGATGTAAAATAAAGAAAATAAAGATACACTTTTAACTAGCTAGTTCGGTGGTCACAATTTTTTTTTCAGTGAAGATAAAGAAGAATATTATAAGTAAATAAAAGTGAACTCCTGGAGGTGGTTTGGTCATATTGAAAGAATGAATTATGACAGACTGACCAAAAAATATACATGAGAATGAGGAAATATAAGTAGCTTGAAATATCGACGAGCACGTATTAGACGATGCATGGATGCAAAGGAAGCTAGAAATGTGTGCAAAAATAGAGGATTTTTTTTTTTTTAATAAAAAAATGAATATGTCCTTGTTAAACAAATACATATATATCTTCCTACGTTCCCTTAAATAAGCAAATAAATGCTTGTGCTATAGGTGAACGAAATCGGTCGAGGCAGGATTCGAACTCGCGACCACTGGATTACTAGCCCAGCGCGCTAACCGCTCTGCCATCGACCCATCTATTAATGGCGCTCATTTATCTCTGCTAACCCCGTAAGGGATATGGCGTGATGTTATATATTTTTATATATAAATTCATAATGTATTATTGAAAGGGTTATCGTAATATGAAAATAATTTTCCTCAAGTGGTTTGGCCACATAGAAAGCATGAATGATGATCGTCTGACAAACGAGTATATAAGGGTGATAAAAGAGGAACGAAAAGTAGAGGTCGGCCAAGGAAAAGTTGGCACGATCACATAAATGGAATTTTGAAAGATGAAGACGTTAGAAGTAAGAATAACAGAAGAGCTTGTACGAGACGATGCATTGACGTGAACAACCCAAATAGGGAAATGGTGTGATGGTTTGTTATTGTATATGGTTTATGAGTCTTCTTTGTTCAAACTAAACAAGCCTCGCTTTATGTACTTTTCCAGCCGTAGTATTATGCAAAATGTGTTGCATTTTTTTGTTTTCTTTTATGAGATGCATTTTTATTTGAATACATTAGCTTACATTATTCAATATTTACGAGACGAGCGAAACTATCAGAATAACAAACAATATGTTGTGATGAAGAACATTGTTATTGCCGGCGTGCGCCATTTTTCTTCATATTTTAAACATTTTTGCATCTTCCACATTATATTTTCCGAGATAATATTCGAAATTAAACGCTTGCAGCATCTTTTATACGAACTTGGAAAGAAATTTGATTAGGGAGATGACGGTGAACGCTGGGCCGGTTCTAAAAAAAGTTAAAATATATTATTTTTATATTTTAATTAATAAATAAATAATAAACACTTCCTTGCACCCTGCACAAGTGGCGAGTTTATTACTATATGTCAATTTCTTGTCAATTTCGTGTCCAAATAACCAAAGAGAGGCAATATTTGCGTGGAAAATCAATTAAAATAATTTCTCCTCTGCTGGGGATCGAACCCAGGACTCCCGCATAGTATTTTTGTAATTTTTTTCGGTATAAAAATAGCCATATTTTTGACCTGTAGATAAATGTGACGGGTACCTCTAGTGGGATGTTATGAAAACTGCTGGGTTCGTTTACATGATCTGCTGATGCCCACAAGAACACCAAAACTCACGAATGAAAATCACGTCGGGTTCACCACTGTAGATGTGAGGGTCAGTTCTCAACCGAAATTCTCGCAGGCCAGTCGCATTAATAAACATCATCATGTAACCCAGAGATTATCAAACGTATTTCTTTTACCGCCCCTTTGAAAATCAATTATTTTTCAACGCTTCCAATTTTTTATACACTCCTAAAACCAAAATTTTAAACGACAAAAGGTTAACAGAAACTTGTTACAACTTGATCCGGGCGGGCTATCCTACGAAATGTATGTTATGTATTTTAAGTTTTTATAATTTTATACTATCATACAGGGTAGAAATATATACTAATTATTCGATATTGAGTAGTATTTAGGTTTTAATTTTAGTGAAAGTAAATGAAATTACAAATCAACCATCGCCCCCCTATACCACGCCAACGCCCCCCATTTTTTTTCTGGGCCCCTTAACGCCCCCCTCTAGGTCTCCAACGCCCACAAGGGGGCGTTATCGCCCACTTTGAGAAAGACTGATGTAACCGAACACCAGCAGTGTTTATATCGTCCCACTATAAATACTGACCTTCACATCTACAGTGGTCCAGTTATAATAATAATAATAAAAAATTATAAAGCGCCGTTTAGTGATACAAGATCACTCCAAGGGCGCTGTAGCTTATTTGTTGGCTCTACGAAACAAGTCAGTCTTAAGAAGTTTACCGAAGGTGTCAATGCTCTGAGCTCCACGTATGTCAAGATGCAATTTATTCCATTTTAAAGGTCCGTTCACACTAAAACCGTGATCATAGTATGCCGCCTTATTGACTCTGTCCAATTATTTCAAAAAGTTGGTACTCTGCGATTCAGACGATCTCAGCGTAAGCTGCCTCCCCTATGGAACGTTCCTCTGGCACAATTCCTGAATTTAGTGTGGAGCCAAGTCGTTCAGAGCTTTAAACACCATCAGGCATACCTTATAATCCACTCGTTTTGGACATCTCAACCAGTGCAGTTCGTTAAGAAGAGGTGTTATGTGACATCTTTTGTCGGCTCCATATATCAACCTCGCAGCTGCGTTGAAAACTATTTGTAATCTATCAAGCTGATACTTTGGCAAACCCGCATAAATAGCATTACAGTAATCCAGCCGTGACACCACAAATGCATTGGTAAGCGTTTTAGCTTCGTTTTTGGGTAAGCTCCGGCGAATACTTTTCAATTGCCTCAGATGAAAGAAACAAGAGCTAACAGTTTTTGAGATTTGCAAGTCCAGCGATAATTTGTTGTCCAGGTGGACGCCAGTAGATGTGAAGGTCAGTAAAAAGTTCAAATATTTTGGAGAACGACATTTAGTGTTAATTGTTTCTCATATATAGACTGAAAATACAATAAAGCATCGTACTGATCTTTGGTAACAAATAACCTCAATGTTTATTATGGAAGGTTTGTTTTTCATGTTTTGTTTCCCATAAAATATCAAAATTTATTTATTTATTATTTTACTAAGGAAACATTCAGTTTCATGAATATAGTGTATTAGTACAAATAAAAAATCTGGTATACCAGCAGTTTACATAAACAATAAATTACTTAATTTAACATAAGTAAACAAAAGAAAGAATAAAAAATAGTGAAATTAATAATATAAAAAATGATTATGAAATAAAATAAAAACAGTTAATACGTACCCACATATAAACTCACACAACACAAAGTTATTTTAAAATCTGCTAGATTATTATTTAGAATATCGATTGCAGATTTATCGATAGAATTATTTATCTATAATATATTATATATATATAAAAAGGAGCTCGATGACGATAGCACGTTTCGCCCTGATATAAACGAGCCCCTGACGCGATGACAGCGCCCCGGGTTAGCTAATGCCATCTCGCGCCGAGTTGCTCCATTAGGCCATAACTTGGTTTGACACTTAACTGACATCAAGTAGGTATCTGGTCTTCTCTTACCGACTGAGTCTTCTTCATTACATATTTATTCTTTTATCCTTTTTTGAAAATATCATGGGTGCAGCAGCGAATTTAATAAGGAACCTTATTTGAATTATTTTTCCGCGAGGTAATTGAAGGGAGAGAGGATGAAATATGTCAATGTGATAAAATTGGTAAAAAAATAGGTTGTATATTGTGACTACTAGAATCAGTTGGCCAAAGAAGGTTCTTATGTCAAATAATTGATTTATTTATTAGGAGAAAAACATTTACACATCACACATATAATATGTACATATTTATTTTACATACATAAATTATATTATCTCGATGAACAGTTTTGAAGCCTTCAAGAAGTTATGTCATAGTTATGGTGCCTTACTATATGTTGATTCCCATTAAGTCTATTTTTTTAAAGATATCTTAGTCACACCTTTAATGCTTTACATTTGAAAAGATCTGAAGTCGATGATAGTCGTCCACGAGTATGAATCTTTTTTTTGTATTATTGCTGATGATAACCTGCAACTTGAAATGTATTATGATGTTTATGACTTATTTTATGTGTTATTTTTAATGTAAGTACATTTGTTTCTGTATTTTTGTATTATTGCTGATGATAACTTGCAATTTGAAATTTATTATGAATCTTATGAGTTATTTTGTGTTATTTTTAAGGTACATTTGTGATGTGACAATCTAATTAATAAATTTCATTTTGATACTCGCTCCGACACGGGTATGTTCCCAGTGAAGCGGGTGTCGGTCGCACATAAAAAATAAAAAACAAATGTAAAGAATTTAAAATAAATAAATAAATACATAAATTTAATATATGTATGTAATCACATCATTTCTCATAGAAAAGTTACAAAGAAAAATAGTCGTACTTAGAGGTTAAGATAGAGATAAAATTAACAAAATATGAATAAACTACACAATACATGTTGAAAAAACATATTATGAAAAATAAAGTATAATAATTTTGTATTTATTTATTTATTTATATAATTTATGTACATGTGTACAAAGGCAGGTTTATTGCCATAAGGCAATTTCTTCCAACCAACCCGAGCAACGTGAAGTCTCTTAGTTAAATTGGTACAGTACTAATTAAGTGAGAAATAAATTGATAAAAAAATAACATAAAAGAGTAAGAAATATAAAAAAAATTACAAAGAGAAAAAAATGAAAAGAGAGTTTAAAAATAAAAGAATGATAAAAATAACACTGATCATAGCAATGAGGAAAAGGAGGTTACGGAAGGATATAGAAGGAATTTAGGAACTATTTGACAAATAAAGTTTTTTTAATTTACCTTTAAATATTTGAATGGATTGAGATGACGTTACTTCATCACTTAGGCCATTCCATAGTCTAGCTGATTGTACTTGAAAAGAGGAGCTGAAAACTTCTGTATTGTGAATGGGGATAGCTAGTGTAGTACGTTCAGCAGATCGAAGGGATAGGCCGTGACTTGACAAGAAAACGACCTTATTTTTTAAATATTGTGGTGAATAGGGATCATTTATTCATGTAGGTATTCGCAGGAATGGCGTTTTAAAAATCTTCCATATAACATCATTTTCTCAACAGTTCATTCCAGCCATACCCAGGTCCTAAGAGGCTGTATCTGTGATATTTTCACAATTCCCCTTTTGAATATACATAGATCTAGATACAGTAGGTAAATATGTATGTCAATATGGTCATTAAAGATTTTACATATTATGTAAAGCAGTATCCCGAATCTTGCATTACTTCACGTTTATGTGATTTATAAATTGTGTTTTTTGGCAATCAACCGCCGTGGCATAGTGATCAGTCCTTTGACACCTGTGCAAGTGTCCAGAGTTTGATTCCCAGCTGAAAAGTAATTTATTAAAATTTATTTCTCACTTAGTTTTCGCTGAGAGGCAGCAGCGAAGTGTTATGACTAATTTTCGAAAATACAACAAGCAAAAAAACATAATAGATAACGTGTAACATGTAACAATAACAATAACAAGTGTCGTGCATATTTTTAAAATATTTTTCACACCCGCTCACCTGTCGTTGGTAAACCTATATCATGGGATATACCGTGACAACGCGATGTCAGTCGCTGCTTATTTAGCCGGACACGAAAAAGAAAGAAAGAACATGTACATATGTACCCATTTCTCACTTAATTCTTGTGTCCCTGAGCTAGAAATAGTAATTTTGCTATTTTTGTACAGGGAACAGGGATGTCTATACATTACAATCTAGCGTACAAATATGGGCTAATTGCCATTGGGCAATTTCTCGCAACCAATCTAAGCTACAATTTATTTATCTTGAGACAAAGTTGGAATTATATAGAAGAACCAGGAACTCAAGGCACCGACAGGGGGGCTACTCATGATATATTCTTTATTGTGTCCTTATACACTCTTATTTGTTGGGGTGGAACTCTTAGTAATTGTAAGTAAAAGATGTCTATTCTTTTACACTTTATTTACACACGTTCAAATATACAAGATATAAATCAAGGTCAAATACTATTACAATTCACGGAGGTATTACTATCAACGGCGGAACGATGAATGACCCGCCGCGTGCCCATTCAAACACTATATACACACACAGACATGCTATCTCTTTCACTCACATATCTCACATTCTTGATACGTTCTTAGCTTGCCTTAATCTTAAAAATGAATAAATCAGTACTCGATCATAATCGAATATTAATTTTTCTCTATATTCAATCATGAAAATTTGTTGATATCTACGTTTAGTATGAAATTATCATGAGTTGTTGTGTAAATTTTAAGTATTATTTAATTAATTTAACCTCAAAGAATGCTAAAGTCTGAAGCTGATCTTAATTTCACTATAATCAACTTCATGAGTAGCCTTGCAGGACTTACAACCTGTCATCGGGTGTGTAGAAAACATCGGGTGATAGGTAATAATGATGTTAGGTAGTGGACTATGTTATAAACGATCTCACCGATGTTTCTTTATTCCTGGTTCACTATTTCCTTTCTGTGCACACATCCACACGCAGTGGTCTTTAAACTTGTACTGAACTTTTTTTTAAATTGTCACTTATTGTACTAGTGTCTACAATCCGCATTCTGTTTCCGGTTGACTCTCTGATTGGTTGAGGTCTCGTAGTATGGAATCAAATGAGCTGTGAAATTTTATATTAAATGCGAAAAATTAAATAAAAAATGTAAATTTAATTTATAATAATTTATAAAGCAACTCGCTCACGCGAGTCGCTATTATTATTATACACAAACTTAAACCTAACCTAATAATGCAGAAAAGAAGAGCTGGGACTAGACGCTACTCTTATTGTCACCCAAAATTATTGCGACATACTTTCCAAGTGACAGTTCTCAAACGCATCGGTGAGGGGACAATGGTAAGGAAAGGATTCACGGAAATATGCTTCTACAGGATGGTTTACGTGATCACTTGAGTTCCTGGTTCTTCTATAGTATTCTAACTTTGTCTCTATTGAGATGTTAAAAATTGGTCAAAATAATTATCATTTGAATCTCGACCTTTAAAAATATACGAAAATATATTTGTTCAAAATAAAAATGACAGTGAAAATGCTTCGTCTCCCGTACTTATCCGTTTTAAAAATGACTGATGGATTTTTTCGCATGTTCATTTCAATCAATCTGTAATTATTTGTATCCGATTTTTTGTTTCATTTTGAGATTCGCAATAAAAAATGATGGCCCGTATCTTTGTTTGAAAATTTATTCAGAAAAAATTGATGGAATGTTCACTTGTTGTTAATCTATTGTAATCAATCATTCGTACAAATCGATTAATAAAAAATAGCGATTTCGTTGCGTTATGAGACTATCAGTTAAAAAGAGATATACATATATTATATATTATATTTTTTTAAACGCGCCTTTAGACACAAGGGCTTTAGATAATGTTTTATGTAGGTACCTTATAAATTTTTATCCATACAATGCAAAATATAAACGAAATATATAGCGCATATGCAATAATAAAAATATTCGAAACGAAATATAATTTTGAATCGGAATCATTGCGTATTGACTGATGTATCTGTATTTCTTATATTATTTCTTGCAGACAAATATAAATCTGAAAACTTTAAATGAAAATATGATATAATATTAGATATTTTTTATTGGAAAATAACCTAACAATTCTTTAATATATTTGAACGATTCCATACAAAATGTGTCTTTTAACCTTAATATTATCACAAAACCCCGTATTCAGTAACTATTGTAACTAAAATAGGAACATACTAATATTGTAAATTTTTGATTTACGGTATTATTTCAGCGTTATTAAATATCAACTTGGACTACATGGAATAGGAACGTACCTATTTTGGCCGGAACGTTCTAAAAAAGTTTATGAATTAGACGTATTTTGAATAGTTATGAAAATTTCATAATTATTCATAATACGTCTGATTTAGTAACTTTTTAAAAACGTTCCGGCCAATATAGGTACGTTCTTATTTCATTTAGTCCAAGTTGATATTTTATAACGCTGAAATAAGACCGTAAATCTACAATTTAAGAACGTTCCTAATTTAGTTACAATAGTTACTGAATACAGGGTAATGACTCTCAATACTCGGAAATAACCAATCCTAAATTGTTGGAGACAAGTTTTCTCTGAAGTTATAATTTGTTTATTTATATTTTTGTACATAATATAAACAAATAAAATGCACACTTGAAGCCTTATTTACATTATGCAATTCCTTCCAACTAACCAGACTACAAGGTATGACAAAATTGTATATTTTATGTATATTGTAAATCAGCAAAAGAATGAAAGCGAAACAAAAAACAAAAAAAATATACATTACACTAATGTCAATATTAAAAACAAAAAGAAACGTAAAGCAAAAATAATATTGGGAAAACACAAGCAGAGGAGATCGGGATCTGGTGTGAAGGGATAAATATTCCTTTTTTAGTTTTTTTCTTGAAAATACAAAGTTATTTAGACTAACGTAATATCCGGACTTATGCGATTCCACAATCTTGCTGATTGTACTTCGATAAATAAATAAATGAAATCCACTGATTAATAAATTAAATGTCTGACCTTCTAGGAAATATATTAATTATTAAGAAAATTTTCGTATGATATACCAGTTGTCTTGAATTTTTATAATTATTGTTTTTTTTTTATTATATTGATTTTTGTTGCAGTTTAAGAGCGTAGTATATCCGCTGTACACGTGTAGTGTATAATAGGTACATTATTATTTTTTCTCGACATGATAAATACACGGTTGCGTCTGTGGTTTTTATTTTCTTGTATTAATCATGATATTTGTAATGGTGGTGATTCTGAAACGATTGACTTTTGACATTATCAGAAAACGGGTCATAATATATTGTTACATATATTTTTGTTTGGATACATATAAATCAAGTTGCTATATAAAATACAGTGTCCATGAAAGTTTCCATTTTCATGGAAACTGTACGAAATACGATGAAAATATTGTATATAAATGTATTGATGTGATTGTGAAATATTCCACCTCGGTACAGGCAAAGCCTAGTGAGGTGGATATATAATAATATGTAAATATTGTATATAAATGTATTGATGTGATTGTGAAATATTCCACCTCGGTACAGGCAAAGCCTAGTGAGGTGGATATATAATAATATGTAAATATTGTATATAAATGTATTGATGTGATTGTGAAATATTCCACCTCGGTACAGGCTAAGCCTAGTGAGGTGGATATATAATAATATGTAAATATTGTATATAAATGTATTGATGTGATTGTGAAATATTCCACCTCGGTACAGGCAAAGCCTAGTGAGGTGGATATATAATAATATGTTAATATTGTATATAAATGTATTGATGTGATTGTGAAATATTCCACCTCGGTACAGGCAAAGCCTAGTGAGGTGGATATATAATAATATGTTAATATTGTATATAAATGTATTGATGTGATTGTGAAATATTCCACCTCGGTACAGGCAAAGCCTAGTGAGGTGGATATATAATAATATGTTAATATTGTATATAAATGTATTGATGTGATTGTGAAATATTCCACCTCGGTACAGGCAAAGCCTAGTGAGGTGGATATATAATAATATGTTAATATTGTATATAAATGTATTGATGTGATTGTGAAATATTCCACCTCGGTACAGGCAAAGCCTAGTGAGGTGGATATATAATAATATGTAAATATTGTATATAAATGTATTGATGTGATTGTGAAATATTCCACCTCGGTACAGGCAATGCCAAGTGATATGTAAAAATGATATTTTTATTTTTTATTAATTAATAAATAAAATAAAAATAAATATGGTTACGATTCATTTACATAAAAAACATACCTAACGCAAAAAATACATAAATCAACAATGTTATAATAATCATTAAAAATCATCAAAATATCGAATTAATCTATACCCCATTATTACTTAAGACCTTTTTCTATTGTTTTTCGTTAAAGTATTTTTCTTTTGGTACCTGGCTCTTTGACTCTCTTATATACTTTGGAAGGTCATTGAAAAAATGTTCGGCTATGTATGCGGAAATACTTAATATGCTATTTATTTATCACACACTGTTTTACATGTTTGAGAATTTTGATTGCAAATTGGGGTGTTTAGGATTATAATGCGCTCTTATTAACTCATGGAACCACAAAAGTAACTTTCATACAGATCAATATTTTTTCTTTTTACTCTCTACACTAAGGAATAGTGGATAGTCATGATTTCACAATTTCTAAGCGTTTTTTTACATCAATTTCTAAACGGGTATCATGTAGAGATTGCATATTATGAGTTTCGTCGTGATGTGTATGTATGTATGTATGGCGTACGGCGTACGCTGTACAACGTACGGATTATCCTTTTTGTGTCCTCTCTACAGCCCAACCGACTTCATATTAACGTCATATGTGTAAAGTGCATAGACCTAGAGCTGTTTAGTTTTCCATAGACAACTTTTAATTTCTTCTCTATGAATTCATCATTTATGTACGTCGTATTTTTTGTGTCCTCTCTGCATCTAAAACTAGAAGTCCGATTACTTCATATTGATATCATATTATAGTTATGACTACAGTCTATAAAGTTTGAGCTGATTAGTTTTCTATAGATATCCCTTAATTTCTTCTCTATGATTTCATCTGTAAAAATGTTCAAAATGCTCTCACGGTCTGTATAATCGAGTAATTTTTATATTGTTTGAAATTTTGATACAATAAAAATACACTCATCAAAAATGCATTCAAGGATTGCCAAAATTTTAAGAAAGACATCTATTTTCTGCCAAATCAATGTGTAATAAATTTCATATTTGTATGAAAAATGTATATATAAGAAGTAAAATAGCTTCTGTATGGGAACATTGAGTGATCAACTTCATATTGATTGTAAGTGTCTCTATAGACAAGTGTATTTTTTAGTCTCCACTTCTATCTTCCTCAAGGGGTAGGCAGTGAGTACCAAACACCGCATTCTTCTATCTTGACACAAACACATCGCCTCATCAACATTGATACACTATCTCATACATGTTCATCTTGCTAGAAATGCATTTTTTTAAATCAATTTATCAACAACTATCACTAGAAAGTGCATACTATGAGTTTCGTGACAATGTTTTTGTGTGTATGGTGTATTGTGAAAACTTTTGTCCTCTGAGAATCGTATATATTTGTTTAAGAATCTGATAGAAACGTACTTCATAAAAATGCATTTAAAGATTGTCATCCTTTCAAGAAAAAAAAAATGAACTCTAACTATGGTGTGGAGAGTTTAGTGTTGGCAACAACTAACTCGTTTCTTCATGTCACGTTAGTATAGGGTGCTGGAACAACTTCTGGTAATGACAGGCTTTGCCTCGTCCATTTCCTTCTTGCTCCAATTCGTCTTCAACTTCTTACCCCACTACCTCCACTTCAGTCTGCCTAGAAGCTACGCAATTTCCTCCAAACCCAACCCTCCTTCGCCTCACGATATTGTTCTTTCCGATGCTGCTAAAACCACCCCCTGTCTCATCCCTTTTCTTATTAATTTTTTTACCCTTTCTTTTATTTTCTTCCCTCGATGTTCCAGATTTTATTTTGGAAAAGTTTTCAACATAACAATGAAGTAACATTGTTTAAACTACGAATAAACATCGTCCTTCGTGGCTCAGATGGTTGGATATCCGTTTCCCGAGCTATAGGCCATCAGTCCAGAATGTGGCAACATGTTATTGGGTGCGTTGTAAATTTATATTTGACTAAATACCTTCCTACCTGTATCTATACATTCACACTTGATTCTCAATATTTCTTTATTTATTTTATTTTATCTTGTTAAGCATATGTAGATACAGGCAAGAATGTCCCATAGATTTTCATATAATACCTATACTAGTTAGCATATTTTGTATGAGTCGAAGTGACTTTTCCGCGGGACTTTTGAAAACAAGGTTGGCAGACTACATCGTTTTTCTATAGAGAATAAGGTGAAAAACTAATGTGAATTGTTTTCGGATTTATTTGTCGAAAAAAAACACTTTGTTCATTAAGATTTAGAGAAAAGTTATATAGGAAGTGTTGAAATGTAAGGAAAACTGCAATATGTTGCCAACCAAGACGTCAAACGCGTGATATACCATGACTCACTAATTGCACGGAGTACTTCATCTAGTATATTATATGAAAATCTATGGAATGCCCAAATATTTGTATGCATAATAGTTATAGGTATACTAGCGGACCCGACAGACGTTGTCCCCTCTCTCTCTCTCTCTCTCTCTCTCTCTTTCTCTCTCTCTCTCTCTCTCTCGTAGAAAATTCTCTCTAATATACTTTTGTTGTTTGATCTTGACGTTTCAATCACAAAATATATATTTATAACCTCACTTTACACTAACGGATGTTTTTAAAATTTGGCTCTCAATAACAGAATATATCCCAATATAATAATATCACACGATAATATAATGATAATAATAAACATAAAACTAAATAATTCAATATAATATTCATAAATTAATTTAAATATTTAAACGGAAATATTACGAAACTTTACATTGAGATAACTTTGATATACCTATCGTCATAATACCACTTAATAAAACAGAACATACTTGAACATACATACATACAATAATAATAAGAAAATATACAAACAACTTAATAATTTCATAAAATATTAAAAATACTTACTTTACTTTACTTTTTGTTTGGCATTGGCTTCTCTACGCCATCGGCTGCGTCATACTTCGGCTATTCAAAGCCCCGGTTCCCATCCAGTCAGCCAGTTTACGGCCTCCGGGGTTGCATCATGGATATCCATCCATCCCCCCCGATATCTCCTCGTCAGGCACTCCTCTACCAGATGTTGGACAGTCTGGTAAGTTGCTCCACAGTCACACTCCGGAGAATCTCTTTTGCCCCATTTCCACATGAGGTGATTGCAGCGCCCCTGTCCTGTGCGGATTCTGTTTTGCTGGACCCAGACTTTACGGGAAAGGTTAAAGCCCGGGACCTTCAAGGTGGAATCTTGAATGATATCCTTATTTTTTATTGGATCTGCATCTTTCCAACTCTCTCTCCATGCACTAGGCAGATCGAAGTTTGTCAGGTCTTCTGACCAGATAGGTTTTCTGGACCGCAAACGCTGTCTTGGAGGCTGGAAGATATCCTGGAAAGCTGGGATTTCGGGGTTTCTGCTGATCTTTACAAGTTCTCTGGCTGAGGCCTGCTTTCTGCGCAGTTCGGGGGGGCCTATGTTTGAAAGTACTGGAAGCCATAGGAGTGGGGTAGACCTCACACATCCCGTGATTGTCCTCATAGTTTTACTCAGCTCAGTATCAAGGATTCTACAATGCGCGCTTCTTGCCCATACTGGTGAGCAATATTCCGCAGCGCTGTAAACAAGAGCAATCGCTGACGTGCGCAATACCTCAGCCGTGCTTCCCCACGTTGTGCCAGTGAGCTTCATGATTATGTTGTTTCTGGCCTTTACTTTGTTTCTTAAAGATTGTAGGTGGGGGCCATATGTTAGAGATCTGTCAAGCTTTACACCGAGATATCTAGGGTTGCTCTCATACGGCACCTTTTCGCCACACATGGAAACATTCAGTTCTTTCAGCAGGCAAAAAAAAGAACTGAATGTTTCCATGTGTGGCGAATATTAAAAATATAAAACAAATACATCAATTATTGAGAAAAACATCAAGTTTTAATGTCATAACCATCATTGCACAATATTATGACATATTGGAAGCCAATGTTCCCACTATTCAAAATGCGTATTACGAAAATATTTATAACGATTTCCATTTTTATTATTCTTTTATTAAATTCCTTTTTGTGAATCAAATCCATTCAGGGACTCACATAAACACACACAAAAAGTTTCATCACAATCGGTTCAGCCGTTTAGGAGGAGTTCAGTGACATACACACGTACGGAAGAATTATATATATATGTACGTTAAAGTCAATACTCGGAACTTTTGTCGAGTATTGACTTTAACGTACCATTGAGACGCTCCAGACACACAACTCTCTTCCGACCTAAATTATACAAAACTAATGCCGCGAAAAACTCAACTATAAACAGAATTATAAACACATACATAAAATATGAGAAGTCCCTTGACATAGACCTATTCAGTGATACAAAACATAAACTCGCTCAAAAATTAAAAACAGGAATTTCATAAGATTATCACTAACGCACAGCACGCATGCACATACACATATATGTACACTTACACATACACACACATACACACACACCTTCACACATATACACCCTCACACACACATATGATTTTGTATCTTGTATATATGACTGTATTTTGTAATAAATCATGATAGTATTGTAAGCTAATAATTGATGTACGGAGATGATAATTGTTATATTTGATATTTTTATACATATATACTATTCTTTGTACATTGTTAGCTTCAATTTGAAAAAATAAAAAAATAAAAAATAAAATAAAAATAAAATAAAAATAAAGAAGATAAAATACGTATGGTATGGGTAAATATTTCCTACCTACACTACACTATCATTGTGCAGTGTAGGTAGGTGCAGTGTCTATTTTATATTATGTTATGTTGCGGGTGGATATTACACAGTTAGTTAAGAGCCGTAGATTTAAGATTAAGAATTAATTATTGAACACTAAATTTTTAACACAAATTAAACACGAGAATTAAATTATACGAATTGTAAACAATGTGGTTTTTGTATGTCTGTTTGGGATTTGAGAAAATATCAGTAGGTACCTATTATGCATAAGATGAAGTGAGTTGTATGTTCTAATTAAACGAGGAATGGGAGAGAAAAAAACCTATATTTGTATTGTAGAAGTTTAAGTGAAAAATATTCCTAGGTAAGGTGTTTCTAATTGGTCCTACTGTTATTTTGATTTGAGGAAGGATGTTTGGTACATCTCACTGATAATTTATTTTTTTATATAGTTATTTATTATTTTTATTATGAATGTCATCTGAGAAAGAAGCAGTCGCTTTAAAACCGTTCTAATAAAAAATCGTTTGAGGTTGAAACAAAGTCTAATTTTATAAATAAAATATATTTATTAATTGAATATTACTTCTCGGGAAACTAACAGGTACTATGTCAAATATTAATGACAAGCACCCAATAACAAGTTGCCACATTTTGGAGACATATCATCTCATAGATTGAGACTGAAACACAATTAAAAACTGTGTCTCCACCAGAATCGTTTAAATGATTCTGAAAATATGTGAAAATCATTTTCTTTATTATGTACAATCATTCAGATTCATTCAAACCATCACGTCATATAGCAAAATTTTGGGTATCCAGCAACAGGTGTGCGGGAGTGCATTACCTACTTTATAAAAGTAAACACGACATACGAGTGTATCCCCACCAACCAATCTCGTCACACCTAAAATGACAATACAATCAGAATGGGTGGTGAACCTCATTGCTGAACTAGGTATCTTTCGCAAAAGTCTTAAAAAAGCATGCTTGAAAAAATAATCTTAAAACTTGAAAAACCATTTCTATTCCGCATTTTATTATTAGGGAAAGTTAAAATAAATAAATAAATTCCTTTATAGTAAACACTTCCCTGCACCCTGCGCAAGTAGCAAGTTTATCGCCATGTAGCAATTTCTTCCAACCAATCAGAGTTTCCTACCCAGACAAGTAATATTTGCGAGAGAAATTAAGTTAAATAACTTTCTTTTCTGCTGGGATCGAATCCAGGACGCCAGCACAGAAACCAAACAATTTACCAACTGTACCACGGCGGTCGGCATAATATCTAATATACCTAAGCCGTCACCTATGATGGCCGTAAACTTAAAAAAAAAGTTATATTTTTGCGCGCAGGTAAAAATTTATCACTCTAGGCTACTGTGAAAGACGTTACTATAAAAAGCATAGTTAAAATGATATAATATTTTGTGATAAAAAACTTGGAATGGGCTAATGTGTATGAATAAACACATAAGTATCAAACCGTGGCTTCGTGGTTTTATATCCACTAAAACAACTGACGTTAGTTTTTTTAAGAGTTCCACAACACCCAAAAGAACTTCGCTTTTAAAAAATCTAATGGCGTTTTTAAATTTCCCAAAAGATTTATATGTTTCATTTTGAAAAACAACAGGGATATAATATATGGGATCCATTAGCCGGACAGCTCAAAGCGTAAATATCCCGAACAATTTTCGCCCGAGTTTGTGAATTGTTAATGACCGACATTTATCCACAGAACTACAATTTAGTGCATTGACCAGTTTTGAAAGTGAAGAATGTAGACTGTAAAATGTCGTAAAATATTCTTCTTCTTCTTTCAATGGCGCTCAATTGGCTCAGAACTACATAGTGTCTCCCGCTGATACAGTGACCTCAAGAAATGGGGTTACAGAGAGGAAGACACTCGCTGACGTAGCGTCAAACAGGACAACGTCCACCTGCTGTCATGTTTCTTAATGTCAGTGACACATACCCATCAAGACACAGTAGAAGAAAACACAAGTGGAATCTGGATGGGGTTATGAATTTCCCAAATTGGATGAGCCGTCAAAGTTAACATTAAATGCGAAGAATTTCTACATGAAAAATAATAAATCGTGTTAAAAATCATACAACTACGTAAATCATATGATGAGAAATATAATGCGAATACATAATGTACGAATTACTAACCTCGAATGGCAAAGGTGTTGATTACAGTTTTCCCGGAACCAATTACCATTCAATTTATAAAGCAACTCGCTCACTCGAGTCGCTTTTATCATTGAAGAGTAGCTAAACCTAACCAAAAATTATATTCGATGCAATAAAATAGGACAGTGAAATTATTATTAAATAGTATCAATAGTTAAGAAGTTTTTTTCTTTTCTTTCTTTCTTCATTCCTCTGTCTTCTACTGCTGGATATAGGCCTCTTCCATATTCTTCCATTTCCTTCTATCGTTTGCTGCTTGCAGCCAATTTCTACCCCCCACAGCGGCTATGTCGTCAGACCATCTTTTTTGAGGTCTTCCGACGCCTCTCTTACTTTCCCAGATAAGAAGTCAGATGACTGGAGATATCCTAATGGATACGAGAACAGAGAGAGAGAGACCCTTCCAAAGGAGATCTGACTTAACAATATACCTACTCTTTTTCATTGAAAGTAGTTATTTATGTGGAGCTTACTTTTCCATGGGACACAAATATTCCAAAAAAACACCCAAACAAGCTAAACAAGTACAAGGAACTGGTAGATACAACAGTTCAAAATGGCTTTATTACAAACATATATAGGTATTGTAGAGGTGGGGCGAGAGGCCTACCCGCAAAGTCTTTATATTCATACTTTAAGGACCTCGGTCTCCCAAGGTATCAAAGAACTTATGGATTGGGTGGTAGCATTTCCCGTGTCCTATAGGATTTGGTTGCGCAGGGGAGTATAGTATCAGTCGGAGGTTGGTGGGTGAGTGGTGAGCGTGACTCGAGTCATAAAGGGACCCCTTAAGCCTGCATATATGGTCGCAAGCCCGTGTAGATCGCCTATTCTGGTTGGTACTCTGGGCGCCTGTGCTCGTGGGCCTGTATTCGTGAATCCAGTGAAACAATGATTGGCTTTCTCTTTTGTGTCTTTGCACGTAAATCTCCATTCTCCTTAATTTTTCCCCCATATTAGTTTTAATTCTTTGATGTTCACTAAAATATTCTTAAGTTTACTAACTTAAAAAATCATAATTATGTAACAACACAAAACCTGATTACATCTTCCTCTCCTCTTCCTTTCCTTATCCTTTAGTCTTCCTATCATTGCTATCAGGGGCGTGCCTGGAACCTTAGAACTAGGCAAACCCTGTAAGATAATTGGGAAGTGTCATTGTTCATTTGGGTGGCCATGAAATTATTTTAAAACCAAATGCCAAAATAATGTTTGCATTTGTGGCCCTGTCGAGCATCGTATCTACATACTGTTCAATTTTTAATAGTGAAGTACGAGATATTGCTCGAGAAAGAACATTCATGTTCTTCTGGGCTTTTTTGTTTAGTTAATTTAAATTATGAGCGTTTGATAAGACGAAGTTTATTATTTAATAAGGGTATTATGAGAATTATGCCTAAGTACCTACAGACAAAATATATTTGGTCTAGAATTTCTTAATATAATATTCATAGGCGAGCCAAGATTTTCGGCTTCTATAAACAATTCTGCTACTGATTGCTATGAATAATTCATACCAATCAGTAGTTCTTATATGCTAGGTATCTTCTTTGTTTTTTTTTTGCTTTTATTCTGCTATCTTTATTTATTTTGTGATGTGATAAACTTATTGCCATAGTACACATTGATTTAACATTTACTCTGGTTGGTTGGAAGAAATTACCATTAGGCGATAAGCCCGCCAGTGTACTTTTTATATGTACAAGAAGATATTATACCCTTATCTTCTTATGTATATGCATTGTCCAGGCCATGTATATTTTCCAAGACTGCTAAGTTAAATATAAACTCAAAGACCCACGCCTTTCACGTAAGAACAATAATTTATTGCTGCAAGACGAAATTAATTCAACCTTAATGCCCATTTTAACTTTATGTCGGTCCTTGTCGACTAATTTTAGACCTATCTTCATAAAACATTAACATGACACGGCCTTTTTGGACTGTTCATTATTACTAACTCAATGTCTAAGCTTTAACGGAGGTCAATAATTGAAGAAATGATGTGCCTATCGGAGTAATTCCACATTATATCGCGAAAATTTTCATTTCGAAGAATTTCATCGAAGACGGATATAGTCGTATTACAAAAAAGTAATTTATCCTAATTATCTTTTGACGTATACAGCCGTAATGCGAATCGAAAAACAAGTGTTTTAAGCAAACAACGCAATAGACAACATAAATAAACAACGCAATAGACAACAATATAAAACTAGCTCACCTTAGCACAGGCTATGCCTAGTGAGGGGGCTAGTAACAAAGATACAAACAAAAAGGATAGCTTTAACTATGTAAGCAATGGTGAAATAATGAAATTATATTTATTGCAATGAAATAACTTATATTTACTTTGTATGTCTACTATGTATGAATAAGCTTATATTACCTTTAATTATTTTATATCTTATATCTACTCTATGTTTTTTGTATAGAAATAAATAAAAATAAATAAATAAATAAGTTTTTTTTCATACTTTTTATATGCGAGAGTTTCTTCCTATCCATATTTACATTCTAAATGAAATATGATGAATATTAGTTGTTAACAAGTTTTTCTGCTTTTCAATTTTTATATACTAAATCATTAAAAGAAATATATTTTCATGCCATATGCATTATTTATTACCTGTGTGTAATAATGCATATGGCATGAGATGATGGGAAATGGGAATATCTCAAAGCAAAAAGATTAAATTACATGAATGGTGAGTTTATCTTATGTTGTAGAAAAACATTTTTTTAAAGAATGAATATATCCCTTAAACTAGTGCATATACATCCTCGTATATTCCCTAAACTAAGCATAAATGCTTGTACTATAGATGAACTGCCACCACTCATGTAAATATTTATTTAAATCAAAAAACACAATATCTGGAAAAAAATTGCCTTGATATTAGAGTGAATGCTTCAGGTAAGGAGACCTAAATAGATAAAAATGTTTTAAACGTTATGTTAAAAGTATTGTTTAAATCAGTTTGGATCTTCTTTTTTTCTTCTTTTCCCCACATGGTGGTGGGGTTTATATCTGTGAAACGTTAAAAATCACGAGTCTCTAAAAATACGGCAATTTTTCAAATATTTGACATATGTGATACTTGGTAGTTGCCCAAGATCCAATAGAAAATAAATATGTACTTTAAATACATCCATATTTCCTAAACTTATCAAATACTTGTAGGTAGGTATGTCTATGTAGTTTCAAATGTAAGAATTTCGTGTAAGTTTCTTGTTGGGTAATTCCTTTCATAGGAACACACTCTCAAGGAACTGGGAAGGAAACGCCAAGTTTCCGGCATCTTCAAGAGAAAAGTAATTATTACTAGAAAATTACTTGAATCAAAGTTTTTCGCAATGAAAGCAGTTCTTGAAGGGAACCGATCACGCTGTCATGTTAAGTAGATAATGAAAGCGATTAATTGCTTAAGTGAATTTTCGAAAATAACAAAAGACATTCTTTCAAAAGATGTGAAATCAAATGTGAAATGATTTTTAAATAACTAGATCCATTGTGAATTAATAAAATTTTCCAAAATTCACCCTAGGAAGAACCTATTACTTGGGTGGCTTTTATTTAGATGGGTCGATGGCAGAACGGTTAGCGCATTGGGTTAGTAATCCAGTGGTTGCGAGTTCGAATGCTGCCTCGAACTATTTCGTTAACCTATAGCACAAGCATTTATGCTTTTTTTGGGAACGTAGGAAGATGTATATGTACTTGTTTACCAAGGACATATTCATGTTATTTAAAAAAATCCATTTGTGTAATTTTGAAAATCAATCATCATCAACAGTTACTACACTTCGCAGTTTTAATTTCGAAGTCTCCTACCCACTCCATTGGGAACGCTGCAGAGCTTGTAGCCCTTTTCATCCGCGGAGCGGTTGCTCATCAGACGAAACAAAGGGCTACTATCAAGCATATTTCATACCACTACCCCTAAGAGTCCAACTACAAGCGTGAAGGCCCTCCAGCCATGGCGAGCATCTCCCATCCCAACAGTGCTCGGTTACAAGCGATTCTCAACAGCGAGCCTTCACCACACATTGGCAGTTATTTAAATTCTTCGATTTCCACGCCAAACGCGAAGCCATTTGTCTCCTCAAGGAATCGTCTGCATTGCACGCTATTCGTGGCCTCTTCTCTCCAATTTCGCACACCGGCTAACTGAAGGTCCCTATCGACTTCATCCGTCCATCGTATTCTAGGTCTTCCCACACTTTTTCTTCCTTCCGGACATGTTTTAGGATTATTTTGGTCATTGTCCATACGATGCACGTGTCCTAAACAGCGGAGTGTTCTCAATTTTGCCGGGTGAACAATATTCAATTAATTAAGTAGGCTCTCTAGTTCATGATTATTTATTTATTTATTTAACACTTCATTGTACATAACTTATTTGCCAGTACAAATCGCGGACTTATTGTCTGGTGGCAATTTCTTCCAGAAAACCATCTGTTACAATTATGAAAGTGGTACATGTACAAAAAAAGAAAACCTACAAGAACTATAAACATATGACATTTATATACAAAAAAGTATAAAGAATAATAATATGCACACCAATGACAATTAGACAATACAACACTATAGGAGGGAAGGGAAAAGAAGAGGAGATTTATCTAACTATAGGAAATAAATGGGAAGTATGTTGGTTAACCTCCTGAGTCCTGAAGCATTATTTATGGTATTGAGTGCTAATTTTTCGGAAATATTGTAGTAATTGGAGATAGAACATATGTTTGTTCTGGGTTTTTTTCGAAATATTTATGGTTTTTTTGGAAAATGTGATATAACATACTATACTTCGGGATTAAGTTAATACAAATACATATGAAATAACAAGAAATGATAATATGAAATTCTAAGAACATTTTTTTAAATACTTTATTAGTATTTACATAAAATGTAGGCTGGTTGAAAATATAATTATAACAATACTTTACTATAAAAATAACAATTGTAAATTGGCATTAACATACCTAAAACCTAAAAAAAAATAGATTTATTTCAGGTTTTAGGTGTGAAATTCTGCATAACAATTTTGTTCTGCATTTAAACATAAATAAATGTCACATGTGGTGCATCTGGTCCTGCACAATTTCTTATACCCCGATCCTGCACAATTTCTTGCACTTTTCAAATATTTTCAATTTATCGACTTCTGGCATGTGCAGGGCCCCTTTGACCAACGTATTCATTTATCAACTGGTGTTTTTCGGAAAATTGGTTAAATAACAACAAGACGCTTTTATTATCCATCCATTTTGTCACGGCAACTTATTAGTCCTATCGTACCAGAGACCTCATGGATCCTCGACCCGTCGTCTGTAGCTCTTTCTCTGACGACAGTCTGGCATTTTTAGAAATTCTGTTTGAGTAAACTCTTCCAACCGAACCAAACCCTCGAGCTAATAACGAGCCTGCCAATTTAGAGGACATAATACATATATCGTGATAGGTATATGTATTATGTGTACAGGATGCAACGATTTTACAAATGATAAAACTGCCCCTTATCCCTATCCATATATTTTCATGTCTGTTGTGAATGTTGTAGGCCCTCGATATGGTAAAAGTCACTCACTAGACCATTTGGATTTGTCATTGTAAAAAAAATTAGTGCAACAGGATTCAGTTTTCCTCTAACATACTATTTTATATTGCAATTAACTGTGAATGGAACCATCATTTCATATATGGAAATATGTTTTTCCCTATTTTGTATTAGACACTCTGTCCGAACCCTATCTAAAAATGGTCTGATTTTCCAATGACAATCGTTTGCCCTGTCTTGCAGAGATATATCATTATCTACTACAACTTTTAAAGAAGTTCTTATCACAAAGAACATATCTCTGGTCATGGCATTTGTGATCACAGGGATTGCATAATTCTGCTGCCAAATATTCTTATAATTGAATATTTTGAACAGGACATCATCATAGACAAACCGGACCACAGTCTTCCAATTCTTCCTCAGAATCATCATTGTCGGGTGCAATTATTGAAGTTTGGTCATTCTCAGTAGTGTTTTCTATCGAAAAATTATCTTCCATACCATTATCAGACAGGTCCAAGTCCGAATAATCTTCGAAACTGTTTTGACTCAATATCATCTAAAAAGATGAATACAAACCCGAAGTATAGTATACTATACCACACACATAAAACCAAAATAAAACACATTCATTATTGATTGATCATAAAAATTGTTATTCAAAATTAATTGTTAATTGTTATTTTCAAATTACTTTGAAAATTTGTTGGTAACCTGGAGTGGTTACATTCCATGGTCACTTTTTACTTTGACACGTTACAAAATGTCAAAACAACAAAAAATGCATCAACACTAAATGAAAATATTGGAAAGTATTCTATTGTCCATGAAATAAAATCATCAAACCAAAAATTAGTTATGCGGTTTCTCAGATAGATGTAATTTTACAAAGTATAGTATACTATACCGTAGGTCTCAGGAGGGTATGAAATAGAAAGTATAGGAACGCGCGCTTTAATCTATTTTTGAAGGTTGTTAACGTTATATTGTGTATTTATTTATTTTATAATGTTTAAAAAAATGTACATTCATTTGATAAATGTCTGCCTCAATGGGATATCATCCCGTGATGATGATGTTTTATTACAAAAAATAATAATAATTATAAAAAAACTAACAAAAAAGCCATTATAAAAATAAAGTAACAATAAGTCGTCGACAACAATGAATTTATTATGATCTACAGTATTCAAACACCCATTGTTATGAGATGACATGAATCAGAGAGCTATCGACATCGATTCGGTGACTAAGTATCCAGTTTATTACTGTCTTTTATATCAATAGGTAATTTGTTAAACATTGGTGGGGCATGAAAACATAATTTATTTATTTTTTCTCGATATTAATAACATTATTTATAAATACTATCCCAACCTCACTAGGACTACGCCTGTTTCGAGGTTGGAGATTCACAATATTATATTGATACATAACCTCTACATCCATGCACCCACCACA
The DNA here is from genome assembly GCA_963576475.1 of Molanna angustata. Lineage (NCBI taxonomy): Eukaryota > Metazoa > Arthropoda > Insecta > Trichoptera > Molannidae > Molanna > Molanna angustata. The sequence continues at coordinate 18,285,145 of OY754987.1, forward strand.
CAAAAATACAATATTTACTAATACGCAGTTGGGTATTAATTGGTGCTGCGATATGGCTGTATTTACTTTTGAGATCTGGAAGTTGGGAATGACTGTGGTTCGTGATATGACTACGATGACCACGCTACATTGTACATATTATTTGGTACGTGGAGACGTGCCTTCATCGTAGAGGGGACCGATATCTCTCTTAAACCAGTAGTGCGTCCATATCCTTTTAACCAAGAAACTATCACTCAAAGCCGTATGTCAGTAACTTTGAAAATCAAATCCTCTAGAATGTTCTATCTTTAGAAATGAAAAGCAAAATAATAATATATCAAAATCTAATTAAAAAATCTCACTGTTTATTTACTTCACTTTATTTTTAGTCAAACCCTCAGAAACTTTCCGTCTTGAACTTGCGTCTTAGAAAAGGTATTCTTATTTTGATAGGTACATACTTAGTATCAGATTGATTTAGAAACATTTTGCAGGAGGAAAAAGGATTTTCATTGTTCAATCTCTCAGAGTCTAACTTACTTTCCCACAAGAGTTTCTTTGCCTCGTTGATCTTTGAAGCTGTAAGTTTCGAAACTCGCTAAGGATCCCTGCTTCCTCTTCATTAACCTCCTTCCAAAATGCCCCATTTCACAGACCTCGCATCGATTTTGGCAAATGTACCTCGACATGTATTGTGAATTGATTTAATAAAAATATTGAAGGAAGATTTCGTAACATGTTATGTTGAGAAATCTAATCTATATGAAAAATGTTATCAAATGCGTATGCATAAAAGTTTTCATACAACCAATTTCGATTCAATTTATAAAGCACGCGAGTTGCTTTCATCATTAAAGACTTGCTAAACCTAGCCAAAAAATTAACGGGAATGGATATTTATGTATATGCCCACTATTATGACATCCCGTGCTATTATAACAACATATTATAATTACATCCCGTTTAGTTGTAGGTTAGGTTTAGTTAAACTTTTGATTATAAAAATGACTCGCTTGAGCGAGTTGCTTTATAAATTGAATGGAAATTGGTTGGAGGAAAAATGCTATGAACACCTTTGTCATTTGAGGTTAGGAATGAATAAGTTTATTATGTACTTTATATTATTAAAAAAATAATTGATCACAATTTTCAAATAAATTATTATGCATCAATATATTTTTTACGTACCTAGTTGTTTGATTTTTATCACTATTTTTTATTTATTATATTTGAATTTTCGCGTTTAATGTCAACTTTGATTGCTCATTCGACATTGGTAAAATGAGTAGTTGCGTTTTTTAAGGACTAGTCAAATGTATTGGCCAAGTCTCCAATACATATAGCCGTCTCAGTATTCAATATTTTGTCGAGTGAATATAATATGACGTCCTCAATATTAGTAAAAACAAATTTTTAAATGTTTTGTATTTTTAAATTGTAATATTTTTTTTACAAACACTGTACCTAGTTTTATAATTATGACTATGTATTTTTATTGACATTTTTTTTTAACATCTCAATAGAGACGAAGTTGGGATATTGTAGAAGAAACATGAACTCGAGGCACCTACAGGGCTTACGACCTGTCATCGGCTGGTTTACGCGATCACTTTATGCGCTTGCGCAACGTTCACCAATTATGACTTATTATTGAGTTACCTTGTCAATGTAATTTTTGAAAGTTCTATATATTTGAATAGTGTGTAACAATTTACCTGAAAATAAGGAACTATACTATTGCCATCTATGAAGTAACGGAAAAACCTTTTTTGTAACGCCATCTATTGAGAAATTAGTTTTTTTGTAAACAATGAAAGCAGCAGTCCTTATAAATGAGATGACGGTGTCTCGCACAGATGTCACCCCTGAACTGCGCCAGAAATATTATTTCATTTTTGGCTTGTTCGCTTACTTGTACCGATGTGTATGTATGATTATGTATTGTTTTGTAATTTTGTGATTATTTCATGTTGATTTTTCTCATTCCATGTCTGTTTAGGTTTCCCTGTAAAGACATGGCATTCACTTTGCTTAGTAAATAAATAAAAATTGATAAAATGTGTCACGAAATTATAGGAATAAAAAATTGTTTTGCAGCTAGAACCCTTTGAAAATTTCCACAGTTATATTATCATTGGACTGATTTGCCATCTTGCACGATCCATTTGCTGACACGTCATAATATTTTAAAAGGGATATAAGTAGTCACCCGGCGGGCTCCGAAGACACTCCCTTAGCGATTTTCGCAAAAGTGCCAAATTCCATTTACGGTGCAGCCATCCTGTTCCTTTGACAATGGAATAGTCGCAGACGACAGAAAACGATATTAATGAAAGGGTAGAGAGGGAGTTATGACGAGGCGAAAATCGAGGGTAATTTATCGAAAAGATTTCATTTTTTTTTCACGAGATAAAGTCTCGCATCTTGTAAATTGCATCTTACAAAATAAAGTGTGTAAGATAGATAGAGTTTTTTTTAGATAGATCAATATTTTATTCATACCATCACGGTATATAGATGGGTCGATGGCAGAGCGGTTAGCATGCTGGGCTAGTAATCCAGTGGCCGCGAGATCGAATCCTGCCTCGACCGATTAAGTTCACCTATAGCACAAGCATTAATGCATAATTTAGGGAATGTTGTAAGATGTATATGTATTTGTTTAACAAAAACATTAATTTATTTTTTTTAATAAAAAAATATATATATCTGTTGGGTGTGCCTTTTTTTGCTGTGGAATAATATTATTTTTACAATAATGATTTAAGGTACCCAACTGCGTATTAGTAAAAATATTGAATTTTTGTGTGAGGGGTATATGGATGTAGATGTAATTTAAATATATACTTTTGTAAATCTCCAACTTCGAAATAAGCTTAGACCTAGTGAGGTTGGGATTTTTATTTATAAATAATGTAATAAAAATCGAGATGGTTTAAAATAAAAATAAATATACCACATTGTGGGGTAACCAGCGACAGGAGTGCATTGCCTTATAAAGGGAAACACGAGACGTGCGTGTATGCCAACATACCAGACTCGCCTCACATAAAAAGGCAGAACATTCAGAATGGGTGGTGAACCTCATCGCTGTACTATGTGAGATGTTGTTTTGCCTGTTATATTTCCAATAACCCGGCTCTTACGGAACACCCGAAAAAGATGATAATAGTGGAAGCACTATTCTAAGCCGGTGCCATATATAGATCAAATAATTATGTTTACCTATTTTAAAAAAATATTTAAATTATTGTTGTTTATGACCTTTTGCTCGTTATGTCTACCTGATTAATGGAAATCATTTCTTCTAGTATACTACGTTAATTCCCGTCCTATTTTATGCCCTTCTGGTATTTAAACCGTATTTTATTGTATAACATCGTATCTCGTATTATTCATTAAAAAATATACCTACTAATTTCTCAGTCAACGAATTGTATTAATTTAAAATTAACCGAACGTCTGAAGAAACAAAAAAAAACAAAAGAAGTTTCTTTTGGACCTTGATAATGCCAAGTCACCTTGGCGAAAACGTTTGGTCGTTATTATAAAAAAATATTGTGGAAAAATACTAATTTATTTATTAATTTTTTAACTGGATTTCCACTCTGGTAACTCATGTATTTAGTTATAATAAAATTCATTCACATAATATATTATGTACAATCAAACACAAAAACTACTCATGAAATAAAAATTAACTTTATATAGTTACAAAAAAAATATATAGTTATATACAAAAAAATATATATACATTAACTTTATATAGTTATATACAAAAGGAATAAAAATTTATATCCAAAGATAATTATTGTTAAACAATGATAAGTGAATATTATTTAGAGCCTTAGAGCCTAAGTTCAGTATGTTTCACAAGTTACAGTAACATTTTTTATGCAGGCTGACAAGTGGATTTAAAAATTTCTAGCAAATTTATTTATCATGAGTTATCTTTAAAAATTATTTATTTTATTCGTGCGTTTAATTCGATCGAGAAATAATGACTTTTAAGATAAAATCTTTACTGCGCAGCATAACCGCTGTTTCAATTTGTTTTTTACGGCTCTATTTTACGTTATTTTCAATCGTTTCACAATATATTTACGGTAGGGGTTTAAAAAATGTTTACCGCCGCTGACTTTCTATATAACTTTGACCCTAAAATTACACATCAGAAGTTCGCAACATTAAATATAAGATCTTGTAAACAAAATGTTACGTTTATGACTCTTTTTTTTTTCAACATTATGATGCAGGCAATAGCGAACGGTTAAAAAGTCTTTGAAAATTCTTACTATCCAGTCAATAAACGAAAAATAAATTCTTAACCCACAAATGAACACGTCAGCACACGATTTTTTAGTCATTTATAAAAAAACAAGTTATTGTTAATCAAAAATATTTGCTGAATATTTGTTTTAGATAAAATTCTCTGTTTTATTATTATTATATTAATTTATTATAAAATAAACTATTTAATAAAATATTTTTCCATGCATTTGGGAGACGTGCACCATCATCTCTATTGTTCATTATGTTAATTCTTTGGTATTTATTTATTTATTTACTATCAACAATACCTACAATGAGGAATTTACAAACACAACTACATACTAAAGCTAGAAGTTGAGTGCGTGTGTTCATATATGTGTGTTATTTATTGATATGTATTGTAATTGCTAGGGTACGATGAACACCTCACTAGAAAGTCCTGTGCCGAGGTGTTCATTTGAACAGTTATTTGAGTTCTTGAATTAAATTATACATTAAATAATTTTTGATAGCAAAAATTTGAAAGTTAATTATATTTGATATATTTCCATTGCTTCTGTAATAGTCATTGCTGTTTTGTTTTAGATATTTTCTATCACCCGCGCATTGTTAAAGTCCATACTAGAATTATACATACTAGAAGAAGGCCACATTTTAATGTGGCCTTCATAATTCATATTTGGACAACCAATGATGTTAACATTAAATTTAAGCGACGATGTTAAATTGGACGTCTTATACCTGTTTGCAGTTTACATTATGTTCTCTCTTCTTCTTCGTTTCCTCAATGCTGAGTGTCGTGATCTATGGGGCCGCTAATGGACAGAACGAGTCGCCTCCAGTCCTCTCTGCCCTCCCCAGCTCGCACCATATTATGTTCAAAGAACTTATATTAAAACTCATAAATAAATGTATAGTTTAGTGTTAGCCACAACATACATACTCATATTTTATTCTCTTTTTTATGAAAGTATATAGATATAAAAAAATCTGGTGTTGAAAAATCGAAAAGTCGTTTCTCACCCTCTTTCATTATATTAAGAGTAGGTATTGGTTTTAAGAAATCTAGTCCATTTTCAACCAATGCTGTGCCCAGAGCGTTTGATTCATAGCACTTTACACTATACACATTGAAAATATATTCCATTGGTACATTTCATTTTACAATTCCATCACTTATTTTCACCCTTTTCTTACCCTTGTGAAAGCATTAATATTTATTTGTGTTTTTATACGTCCGACCCTTTTGAGTCTTCCTTTTCGCGCTTTTTCTTGTTCTCAACACATGCCATTCTTATCAATTTCATTGGTGAAGTACATAAAACATTTATTCATTTTTTATATATAATTTTTAAATATTTCATTTAATTTATTAAGGATTTAGAAAATCTGCACAGATACTAGCCTATGCAGATGACCTGGATCTTGTGTCTAGAACTCTTCCTCAACTGAAACAAGATCTCCTTAAACTAGAGACTGCTGCAAATGACATGGGACTGCGGATAAATGCATCCAAAACCAAATACATGCTGGCAAGCAAGTCACAGGCAAACCACACACATCCACACCACATAGAAAGCGTCAACTCCTTCAAATACTTGGGTACTGAAATCACCCACGATAATAACTACAGCACCGAAATTAGAGCACGGCTATCAGCAGCAAACAGATGCTATTATGGGTTGTATAAGCATCTGAGGTCCAAATTGCTCGGCAGAAAAACCAAAACAACCTTTTATAAAATGCTTCTCCGTCCAGTCATTGCAAATGAGATGAAAACACACTTCTGATATTTGAAAGGAAAGTCCTCAGAAAGATGTTTGGTCCTGTCAACGAAAATGGAGTGTGGATGAGACGATTCAATCACGAATTAGAGGCACTGTATGGCGAACCTAACATCGTACAGTTCATTAAAATAAAAAGACTGCAATGGTTGGGCCATGTCCACAGGATGAGTGATGATCGTACTCCCAAGAAGGTTTTAAACACCACACCAGACGGAAGAAGAAGCAGAGGCAGACCAAAAATGAGATGGTTGGACGATGTGGAGGCTGATGTACGAGCGCTGGGCCTTACCAACTGGAAGAGAGCCGCAGAGTGCAGGGAGGAATGGCAACGGATTCTGAAGGAGGCCAAGGCCCACAACGGGCTGTAGCGCCAATGATGATGATGATGATTTATTAAGGAAACATATAGTTGTGAAATACATTGCAATGGTACAAAAATAAATTTTGCTATTTGAGGTTAGGAATAAGCTTATTATAAATTCGCATTTGATCACATTTTTCAAATTTATTATATTTCTCAACATATTATTTACGAAATCGCATAATACCTACAATTTTGAATACTAATATTTTTTTGTGTTTAATGTCAACTTTGATAGTTCATCTGATCTTGGGAAAGATAAAACAATGGTGCTTTTTAAGGTCTAGTGGTATATGGTTGTCGGATCCAATATGGCGGAACACTAACACTCCTTGTGCCGCCATTCTGGAGGTAAAGCAAAACAACAAAATTTATACTTGCTAAACAGAGCAAGGACTATTCCAACCCCCTTTCCCTCCCACCCCCTCACATGGATTAGAATTGCTAATTTCGACAATTTACACAGCAACCTTACGGTTTATTTCCAGTCCTAAACATTCCAGAGTTCGCGGCCCGAATACAACTTTTAATTAATGTTACGTAGGTACAATTCAATCAATATCTATACAACTATTTTCAAAATTTAAATGTGTTCCATGCAAGACTAATCCAACCTATATACCGGTCCCTCTCATTCCCATATACCACAATATATATCCTTCCCACTTTCGAATCATCATCCGGTCAGTACATATTATCATCTGTCGATCGACAATATCAAAAACGAATAAAATCAGTGAATCCGTCAATAACATGTACATTAATTAATGTAAATAAAGTGAACAGTGAACAAGTGAAATATCATGTGACCAGTGACAATCTAACCAGAAAATAAACATTCAAGTAGGTTATCTTATTCATCAACCCTTTGAACTGAAGCTATCTAACAATTAAGAAAAAAAATCCTCGATTTTATTTATTTATTCGTTCATTTTTACCATCACGGCAAAAAACATAATGTGAGGTAACCAGCGAAAGGTGTGCGGGTGTATTATCACCTTGTAGAAGAATGCACAACACATGCGTGTATACCCACATACCAGTCTCATCTTGTCTTGTTAAAATACATTACATTTATATTACAATTCGTATGCTCAAACTTACTCTCCCATACAGCTTAGATGTAATTACTAAAATTGTCAATAGATCACTCTCTGACTCTGTATTCCCCGCCGCCTGGAAAAGGTCTTTGGTTTGCCCCATTCCTAAGTCCTGTAAGGTTTCCAGTCTTAAAGACTTTCGACCCATCAGTATTCTCCCTGCTTTTTCTAAAATCCTTGAAAAAGTTGTTCATCAACAGGTGGTCGAGTATGCAAACAAGTTTAATATAATTCCTACCCTACAATCAGGTTTCCGTCCCCAACACAGTACATCTACAGCCCTACAATTAGTAACTGATGACATAATCACTCAATCCGACAAAGGTCAATGTACAGCGCTGGTCCTCTTGGATTTTTCTCGTGCGTTCGATTGCTTGAATAGAAAATTACTTGTTTCGAAGCTTAAGTATTACGGGTTCGATGCTGAAGCTTGCAAATGGTTTAACGACTACCTTGCTAACCGCACACAGAGAACTAACTGTACTCAATTGGACGGCTCTATTATAACATCTGACACTAAAAATATATATCGTGGTGTTCCGCAAGGTTCCATTTTAGGACCCCTGTTATTTATTATCTATACTGCTGACATATCCAATAATATTAAATTCTGTAATTTTCACTTATATGCCGATGACACGCAGTTATATATTTCTTTTCCTCCAAATGATGCTGCTGACGCTGCCCAAAAAGTAAATTATGACCTTGAAAACATTTACAATTGGCCAAAAAAACATTATTTGGTGTTAAACGCTGCAAAGTCACAGTACTCTATATTTGGCACTAAGCAGCGGGTCAAAAGTTTCAATAATTTTTATGCAAGATCTTTCAAACTTCTCATCAATGACACTGTATTAGAGAGACAAATGAATGTCAGGAATCTCGGTCTAATTTTTGATGCCAACCTTCGTTTTGAAGATCATATTCGTTTGAAGGCTAAATACTGCTATTACAGACTTAAAATTTTATATAGAATACGCAACTTCCTTGACGTGAATCTGAGAAAGTTGTTGACTGAAGCCATTATTCTGCCGATTCTTGATTACTGTGATACAGTGTATGGACCATGTTTGTTGACCAAACATCAACAGATAATCCAAAGAGTCCAAAACGCTTGCGCCAGATTTTGTTTCTCTATTCCCCGCAGGGCACATGTCTCACCATATCTGGCTGAAAATGAAATATTGAACATGGCAAACCGGCGGAAACTTCACCTTTCTTGTCAGATATATAAAGTCGTCCAAAATAAGAAACCTGAATACTTGTTCGAACGATTGGAATGGTCTGAAAGTGTTCACAACTATGGTACGAGAGCCAGAAGCTTCTTATTGCTCATTCCTAGACATGGAGGGGCAGCGTTTGAAGGTTGCTTCAAATACGCTGCAACTAAATGCTGGAATGACTTGCCTCCACCACTAAAAGCAGTGGAAAATATCCACATTTTTAAGAAGAAATGTCGAGCGATGCTTCTGGCCTCGCAATCATAGTGTGAAGTATGTAAGATGTTTTTGTGAATGTGTGTGTGTGTGTGTGTGTGTGTGTGGGTTTATATGTATCAATGTGTGTATGTATTATGTATTATATGAGTGCGTTTTTGATTTGTGTAAGTATTTTGTTTTGTTATAGTTTTGGGGCATTTTTGAAATTTTAATTAAAATATGTAAGCATTAGGATCATGCTGAAAATCAGCTGCAGGGGGCTTGTCCTCCTGCAACATAGCTGAGCATGGTCCTTTTGAGTTGGAGAGGTTGTTTTAATTTATTTTTATTTTATTGTTTATATCTTGTATTTGTATGTTACTTCTTCTGCTCAATAAATGTATTATTATTATTATTATTATTATTATATTGGTAGGTGAACTTCATTGCAGAACTTTAATTACATTAAAAATAATTAATACATTTTTTACTTTTTTTTTTTTAGCTAAAAATGAGTTTATTTTGATATTTTTTTTTGTTTTTGGCCAACTTACAGGCAATTTGTCAAATATAAATAACAAGTTACCACAGCTTGGAGACGAATGATAAAAAAACTAGCGGCTTTATACAAATTTTGCAAGCTGGAGTTATTAAATATTTATATTTAAGTAATACGGAATTATATCCAGAATTTTCGATCGATATTATTTTGGCAACATTTCGAACTAATCAGTGTTAATAGCTTAAAGAGGTTGAGTGAGAACTACTAATAATTTTAAATTAATTTCTCTCCTGCTCGGAATCGAACCCATAACCCCAGCAAAGTAGTATAAAATCAGACCAGTATGGCAACGGAAGTCGTTTTATATATTTTTCTGATATGTTAAGGTCCTCGGCAGAGACAGGGGACTGAGACCGGAGACAAAGACGGGAGACCGAGACTGTCACTTGAATTTAGGATTTCATATAAGTGTCAGTTCGAGAGTGAGTCCGAGACAGGTAAAAATCTAATATTAAAAAGGTCTCAGTCTCCTGTCTCTGCAGCGGCCTGAATCAAGACCTTTAGATTTGTTAAAGCATATTTATTGATTTCATTTAAATTTGTTGAAGCATATTTCATGATTTCATTTAGATCTTTTGAAGCATATTTCATGATTTCATTTAGATTTGTTGAATCATATTTCATGATTTCATTTAGATTTATTAAAGCATATTTCATTTAGATTTGCTAAATCATATTTAGTAATTTTATTTTATTTTAATTTTTACTCGTGATATTATTTTAATTATTTAAATTTATGTAGCTTCTCGGGCAACTAACAGGTGCTACGTCTAATAAGTATTTAACACGCACCTAATAACAAGTTGCCACATTCTGGAGACTTACGATATTAATCGTCTCACAGATCCAGACTGTAAACACAATTTAAACCTGTGTCTCTTGGATCAGCAGTCAGATACCCAACCAAAATGATTTCATTTATATTAGTTGAAGCATATTTCATGATTTGATGTATATTTGTTGAAGCATATTTTATGATTTAATTTAGATTTGTTGAAGCATATTTCATGATTAAATTTATATTCGTTGAAGCATATTTCATTATTTCATTTATATTTGTTGAAGCATATTTCATGATTTAGTTTAGATTTGTTAAATCATATTTCATGATTAAATTTAGATTTGTTGAAGCATATTTCATGATTTCATTTAGATTTGTTGAATCATATTTCATGATTTAATTTAGATTTGTTGAAGCATATTTCATGATTAAATTTAGATTTGTTGAAGCATATTTCATGATTTAATGTATATTTGTTGAAGCATAATTCATGATTTCATTTATATTTGTTGAAGCATATCTCGTGATTTCATTTAGATTTGTTGAAGCATATTTTATGATTTCATTTAGATTTGTTAAAGCATTTTTCATGACTTCATAATTTTATTTGATTTTTATTCATGATTTCATTTAGATTTGTTGAAGCATATTTCATAAATGTATTTAATTTCGAAGTCGTTTTATTTTTTTTTCTGTGGCCCTTTTTGTTGAAAGTTTACCAGGCCTGATCCACCTTCTCCGTCCAAATCTTGACACCGATTCCAGTGGCGATTCACGTCAAACAAAAACCTCAAGTCCCGGAGAGTTTTCGTTACGACAGATTGTAGTTGAGAGAGGCTTTTACCTTAAATACAAAACTCTACAACTACCTAAACTGAACCACTCAAACTGATGAACACACTGCATAAATTTTTGGATATGTAATTTATTTTATCTGCTTCGTTGACTTTATAGCACACATAACGTCCTATATTTGCAACGTTTTGAGGGCGTTGAATGAATTTGTATTAATTTCCATGTGCAAATTGGTGTATAATTTTTTTTTTATTTATTTAAATAGATCCATACATTACAAAACATATATTCTTAAAAAGACCAAAGCATTTTTCCTCTTGTATGTCCCTCGGCATACTTTTATATATTTTAAGCCCGTTATACATATACTAGTTGCATGTAACACATGAGATCCAACTGTCGATAGCGATAGTATGTTTAGTTGAAGAATATGTACCAAACTATAAACCCATAAATACAAATTATTGAATATTGTCAGATATTTTGTTTTCTATACAACATATGTAGGTATGTATGTCAAGATAGGATAGTATGGTGGAAGGTCCTTTTTTCCTACGCAGAATATGAAAATAGCATGATGGTATGTGTGTATGTTTGGAGATGAAGTATCAAACTATTAAGTCTTCTTACATATTGTGTATAGGCGACTGCCATACAAAATGTATGAAGCAATGTCGTCACTAAATGTAATTTTTAAAAAAATTGTTAAAAAAAATTGAGATCTTCTACTACAATGCTAATATTTTTTATAGAAAATTAAATTATCTAGTTGGGGTGTTTCGGCTTTTTTCGATAATTGTAAAAGTTTTGGAAAAATAGGCAGTTAAACTCATAAATTTATCATAAAAAAAATACTTTTCTTAATAAAAAATGTTTGAGAAATCCTGGAATTTTTTTGAAAAATTTATTTGAGATTTTGTATTTGTCTATGTTTGTACCAATTTTCAGCGTTCTAGCTTTTATGGTTTCTGAGATATATAAAAGTTTTGTAGGCCTATAACTGTTTATATATTCTGAAATTTTGGGCTCTGTAAATTGAGCGGATCAAAAGTTATAAGGGGGGGGGGGGGACACACACACAGACACACGAAATGTTCTACTCCGAATTCTGAGTAAATCCGTGTATGGAAGATATATGCTGCGACGCCTCTATGTTGGTGTTTTTTGACTTCAAAGTTGGAAAAGCCGTGAAAAAAGTAGACCTCTGCATACAATTCTCGCGTATCCTGGCTTGAAACATTGTCGATATGTTAAGAGAACAAAGTTCTCTTGAACAAATCGATAGTTGGATAAGATAATTCTGCGTTGAGACTTTATTTTTTGTGTTTTATCTCTTTTTCTCTTTTATATATTTTCTTTTTCTTTTGTCAAATAGAGTGATATTTTTATTATACCTATCTAATTTCGGTTTTGTTATATTATTATCATTCCATAAAGTATTTTATATATAACAAATAAAACATGAAAGTATATTTTTTGTTGGACAGACAGTAGGTTTAGATCATTTAATATTAAATGTATCTTTGTTCTTCTATTACAATTTAAAACAATTCTCATAGGTCGGATTTTTTTTATTTCAGCTTCATTACTTAAAAATAATGTGTTTTTCTATTTCAGTTTTATAAAATGAGTAGACATGTTTCTTAATTGATGTATTTTCTTATTCTGTCAAGCAATATCATGTCAGTTTAGGAGATAGAAGATTGGATATAGACCAGAATTATAGTTTTGGTGAGGGATCTGATTCCCTACTCCCAGTACCTACCATAAATTGAAAAAACCCATTAGCTCTAAAGTAACCGACTTAGAGTCAACTTGAATTATTTTTTCGTCTACGAAGCATGAATTATTCTCTTTTTGAAGGTTTAAATTCAAAGGATTATCCGGACTTAGTGTTTTCACTGCAATCTCTGAAGCTATTAGTTCTTTTTGTGGACGCTTGGCTAGTTTTTAATTTAGAGCATTCTGCGGATATATGAAAACGTTGGATGAATGCAGTCGGAATTTTATTAAGACTGACATTTTATCATGACATGATGCAGATCCTAACAGCGGTCCGCCATAGGATTGTATAATATTTCATTAAAACCCAACCGCTTAATTCTGTACTTAAACCTCAACTTGTTGGAAATATTCCTACTACACATTTATCACTGTGTAGTAGGAATATATTATATAAAACGTGTTTATCCAACTGTCGATTAGTTCAATAGAATTTTATTATCTTAACATATCGAAAAAGTTTTAAGCCAAGATACGCGAGATTTGTATGCAGGGTCAATATTTTTCACTGTTTTACCAAATTTGAAGTCAAAAAACACCAACTTAGAGGCTTCGCAGCATATATGTTCCATCTATGGATTTACTCAGATCTCATTAAAAAGGCATAATTGGTGAACGTTGCGCAAGCGCATAAAGTGATCACGTAAACCAGCCGATGACAGGTCGTAAGCCCTGTAGGTGCCTAGATTTCCCGGTTCTCCTACAATAAATATTCCAACTTCGTCTCTATTGAGATAATTGAAAATCTGTTAAAAAATACATATGTACCTTTCACCTGAGAAATCGGGATGCAAAGACGAAACTCGACATCACATGGGAGGGAAGGAAACTGGAATATTGCGAAAACCCAAAGTACCTTGGCGTTGTGTTAGATAGAACACTCACCTTTAAGCTACATTGTCTAAATACCAAGGGTAAAATTGGCACTCGGAACAATATTATCCGAAAGTTCATTGGAACAAAGTGGGGAGCACAACCATCTGTACTTAGAACTTCAGGACTTGCACTTTGCTACTCGGCAGCGGAATATGCGGCTCCAGTCTGGTTCTAATCTTCCCATGCTAGAAACGTAGATGTTGCTTTGAAGGAAACCAACAGACTCATAACGGGATGCCTTAAACCTACTCCTGTGGAAAAAATCCAATTACTAACTGGAATTGCACCACCACGTATAAAAAGAGCCGTAGCCTCTAAAGAGGAAAAGATGAGACAGCAGAATGACTCTCGACATCCGCTATATGGTCACATCCTCCCGCCCTCAAGACTCAAGTCTTGAAACAGTTTTCTCAGGAATACAACCAAAGTAACCTCAACCATCGAAAAGAGAAGAGTCGAGCTGTGGAAGGAAGGGTCAGTAAGTGAAAACTTCCATGAACTAACAGAGGTACTTCCAACGGGTCACCAAAACTACCATATGCAACCTGGGAATCCCTGAATTGACTAAGAACGGGTGTAGGAAGGTGCAAGGTAAACCTGGACAGATGGGGTATGCTAGAGGATGACCAGAACATGGCATGTGAATGTGGAGAGACGCAAAACATGTCACATCTGCTGAACTGCCCACTTATGGAAAGAGGTTGCTCTGAGGAGGAACTGTGGCAAGCGAATCAGAATGCTATTATGGCTGCAAATCACTAGAGGGACACAATATAGGTTGATGATCTTGGACATGGAAACTCAAACTCATCTTCTGAAATTGCCCAACCGATTTCAATGAAGTTTGTATGACTGGTGCCGGATTGAAAGATATGATAGTTTTGTTTAAAGATTTTTTTTAGATTTCTCATCAAAAAATACATATATTCACAAATTTCGATTATCCTACACCCCCCACAAAGATTTTTTTATAGGAAAAAAAAGGGTCGTTATTCCTTTTTATGTTGTGTAATATTTCAATAGATGGCGTTGTGAACAAATTTATTGATATTGTAATACGCATTTACGGGCTATTTCACCACCTCTGGATAAAGTGCCCGATAGCCAATCTAACACAAATCTAACAGATAAACCGAAAAATGCGTTTCACGACTCTCTGACGGCTCTATCCCGTGGATAAAATTCTAGATATATTATATTGTCTAGCGGAATAGGTTCACGATAAGTGATAGATAAGTTAAACTGAGTAAGCTGTCAAAGTTTGTAGATAGGTGCGTGTAGTAGATTTGTTTTGTTTTGCTTTTTTAAAGTTATTTTTTAAATGATCGAAATTTATGACCAAATCGACGATGATATCGTATTTTTACATAATACGAGACAAAATCGGCGTCAGAGATTTATTCCAAATGCGAAAAGATTATTTTTCGGAGTTCGACAATATTGATTTCAAGGCGAGGTTTAGATCGACGAAAACGTCTGCACAGAACATTTTAGGACTCATAAAAGAGATTATTTTTTATAACATTTTTATGCTGACAAACTAAATCCACCAACACGTTGATGTCATCCTCTCAGACATTCGTAGTTCTTTCTCTTTTATACATTCTCAAAATAGGTATTTGAAATATCTTGTTTTGTGTCCACGTGTTCGTTTTGACCGCGTGTTTATTTACCGTTGTCCGTTGTTTACTGTGACTTTTTACGATTTACAATGTGACAGTTTTATCAAACCATAGATAAGACCATTGAAATAGATGAAATTACAACGTTGCCACCCTTTATCCTTCGGATAACAATCTATAAGAAATTTGTAGGTGGTGAAACGCTCGCTTAATTTATCCTTAAGATAAATTTATCTTATGGATAGTTATCTTGAACTTTATCCAGATGTGGTGAAATAGCCCGTTAGAGGACGAATTTTTTGTAAAATACATAAAATGAGGTCTATATAATGTGCAATCTGTGGGGTCACTTATTAATAAATTGAAATATTTCTATATCAATGATATTTGATTGAATTGTGTCTGTATTTATGAAATGAGATTAAATTATCTCTATATTTATAATATTTAATAAAATTATCCCTATATTTATGACACTTATTATGAAATTTTGTTGGATAATCTTCTACATGTAAGTTGCATTTATTTTCTTTTATCCATGTTAGTTGGGCTCATTTTAATGTGTTTGATTTAGATGATTTAAATTTGTTATAATTTTTGCACCATTATTATTGTTAATTTTATTTTCAGCTGTTTTTTAGGTGTCTAGTTATTATTGTCTAATTCTTTTTTGTCTAATTTTATCTGAATCTATATTTTTTTTATCTTTATTTGTAATTAATTGTAACAAGTAAATGGCTTATGATAATAATAAACACTTCCTTGCACCCTTCGCAAATGGCGAGTTTATTGCCGTATGGCAATTTCTTCCAACTAACCAGTGTTTTCAGCCCAGAGAAGCAATATTTGCGTAAGAAATAAATTTCAATAAATTTCTCCTCTGCTGGGAATCGAACCCAGGACGCCCACACAGAAACCAAACGGCTTACCAACTGTGGCACGGCGGTCGGCTTATGCTGTTTATTGTGTACAAAAATAAATAAGTAAATTTATTTAAATTACCATTAGGTTCAATTCTAAAAACGTACTATAATTCTATTGAAATCACAAATTTATTTGCTGAAGTTGTGTATTCTTTTGCTAATCTGAAGATTTAATAAAATTAATAAAATTAAAATAACATTAAAAAATAAAGTTTAAATTGACAGTTACGTTAGTCAAAATTTTAATACGTCTTCGGAATTGAATCCATTATCATCATAAAATTGATTTTATAGTGAACTATAGAAAAAATAAATGAAAAATAACTAACCACATAAACAATAGTCAATTATAAACTCAATCCATTATATCCTCAAGTCCCCTAGAGGACGATATCAAATACTTTTTGAACCACTGATTTACACCGAAGACCGAAAATGAAGTAAATAATTGGCAAAGAAAAAGTATATCCAATTTCGACTTCTTTATTAGAAAAAAAAACATTTAATATTAAATTATGATCTCGTAAAGGGAATATTATTCGGGTGTTTAATATCTTAAATTTTGATCTTGCCGTTAATGAGTAAACAAATTTACCTCAGTAATATCGTCTATAAATACCTTTTTTTGCCGACCGTGAGGTCGTTAACGAATTCTGCGGAAGAAAAAAACGGGAATTTTTTCTGATAATTTCAGCCTAATATATTTTTGTAAACCTTTATGGAAACAGAGCGAATAGAGTATAATACCAATAATGAACGAATGGTACAATAAATTTATTATACACAAATAGAATCATTGAATCCTATTCAACATTTAAACAAAAAATAAAGACGTTACTAAACTAAATTTGCAACCTAACTGTCGAATGTACTATTCTGTACAACTGTCGAATGTATTATTCTGTACAACTTACTGTCGAATGTATTATTCTGTACAACTTACTGTCGAATGTATTATTCTGTACAACTTACTGTCGAATGTATTATTCTGTACAACTGTCGAATGTATTATTCTTTACAACTGTCGAATGTATTATTCTGTACAACTTACTGTCGAATGTATAATTCTGTACAACTGTCGAATGTATTATTCTGTACAACAGTCGAATGTATTATTCTATACAACTGTCGAATGTATTACCTATTCTGTACAACTGTCGAATGTATTATTCTGTACAACTGTCGAATGTATTATTCTGTACAACTGTCGAATGTATTATTCTGTACAACTGTCGAATTATTATCCTATACAACTGTCGAATGTACTATTCTGTACAATAACTGTCGAATGTATTATTCTGTACAACTGTCGAATATCTTATTCTGTGTAAGTCTGTATAAGATGTCCAATGTATTATCATGTATAAGCATTTATAGCTATATTTCTACAGTTAATTTTAAAAATATTTTTGCAACTATAAAATGACGACTTTGTAAAATGTTAAGCGTGAAACTCCGCTTCGTAACGCAAGTGTTAATTACAATATTATTTGCTGTACTGAATTCTGAAATAAAAAATAAAATATAATGAATATATTAATGATCGCGACATTTCGAACAAGCTTAAGTTGCTATTCAGAATTTTGAAATAACAAATAAAATCAATTCAAAGTTGCTATTCACAATGTATAATTTGGTGTCCCAAATCAGAAAAAATTGCAGTTAAAATGAGATCGCTGAGAAGAATATGTAACAAGACAACTAAGGTTAGAAATGAGGACGTTAGGAAAAAATGTTAAATTGTAAAGAATGTAAATTATGAAACAATGTAAAATTGAATGTAAATTGTGAAAATTTTCATCTTAATTTTTAATATACATATTATAGATATTTAATTTATTAGGATTTGTTTTCTATATAATAATTTTTATTTGTTTTTCATCTTGTTTACTATTTTTTTTGTACGGCGCTTTATAACAATTAAGCACTACAAATAATGACACTCAATTATTATTATTACCATTATACACTTCCTCAAAAGAATTAGCAGATCAATGCGTAAATTGTAATTTATTTAAAAGAGCAAAATAAAATGCAACAAACGCATCATCAAGCTTTCAATTGGGAATAGTTCACCCATCCAGATACTTAACATATCAAAGGATTAGGCTCTGAGGAGGTCTCTATACTACCAAACAACCCTACTGATTCCCGAATATTAACGTTTAAAAAATCTTTAACGATTCTACATGTATTCATTATTACCGTTTTTTGCATTTTTATTATTAAGTTTTTCGATAAATCTATAATTTCTAAATTACGGATTAACGATTTTGGAATAATGCCAGTGGCTGAAATAATGAACGGTAATATTTTTTAACAGATTTTTAATTATCTCAATAGAGACGAAGTTGGAATATTTATTGTAGGAGAACCGGGAAATCAATATATAGAAGTTTCAAAATTGAATTGATAGGGATCTCATTAAAAAGGCATAATTGGTGAACGTTGCGCAAGCGCATAAAGTGATCACGTAAACCAGCCGATGACAGGTCGTAAGCCCTGTAGGTGCCTTGATTTCCCGGTTCTCCTACAATAAATATTCCAACTTCGTCTCTATTGAGATAATTAAAAATCTGTTAAAAAATATCTTTGACTCCCGACAGGGAAAAAAAAATCCAATGTTTGCGCATATGCAATAATAAAAATATATTCGAACGGTAATATTATTATTTTACGAGAAAGGCTTTTAATCTCGTTACCTAAAGCGGTATATTTTCTAATTTTTTCATCAAAAGTTTTTATCATATTATTTTGTTTTTATTTTCTCTATCACTTTAAATTATGTATGTTTAATTTATTTGTTAATGCTTTTTGTACCAAGCATTAAATATGTAATATTCACATTTAAATTTGTAATTGAAATGCATTTATAATTAAAAGATTATGTGCACAATGTTATTTAGTATATTCTGTGAGATTAACAAGATAAAACTATATAAATAAAATAAAATAAAGAAAGATGTCTTTAATAGAATGAATGTGAATACAACCTACATTCATTTTAATTTATTTAATAATTAATTACAATTTACAATATCACTTTTTTGAACATATTAATATATAGTTTATCCACCTCACTAGGCATAGCCTGTACCGTGTGTTATGAAATAAAATTCGTACATTATGAAATATGTGTAGCCCCGTGAATCTACTTGCATAGGACAAAAAATAAGGGTCACATACCTACCTAGTGGGATATAGGGTAGCGTCCGAGAAGAGACAAGTAGATCTTCAGTTAGGTTCAGGGTCCGATTCAATAAAGAGCATTGGAGTTTTGCTCGCGACATAAAAATCAATCATTTACATATTATAAGCAAACTAAGTTGTTATTATTAAAGCTTAGTTAAAAGCATTCAATTAAATAACAGCAGTTTAGTTAAAAGACTTGTGCCGAAATTAACGGAGACGCTCAGGGTTATCTGCGAGGGCTAGATTTCATAGAGGGCAGGTCCAGAGACTCTACCGCAGAAATACCGCAGAAATATAGAATTGCAGAAGAAATAGCCAAGAGGTACCTACATACATGTGAGTGCACTTAATAATTCAACCCATACCAAAGCCAATACCTTTTATTTTTATTGTATTTCTGTGTATAATAATTAACCAAAGGGAAAACCATTAATTGCCACATATCTGTTAAATAAATCCATTATAATAAACATCCTTTTTTATTTCTTTATCTATGTCATACCACAAACAAACAGGAATCACCGATTCACCACACATACTCTGGATATTAGTCTAAGTTGCTCTAAGCCATTATAGTTAGCCGCGCATAATATTTTAAATTTATAATAATTATTTAAAATCTCAATATGTAACACGTGGTGAAATATTTCGCAATTACATTAAAACATCTTTTTAAAATATTTTCATCGTATTTCATATTGAGATGGTTTGGCCACACGAAGAGAATGAACTCCTGACGAAGAAAATATAGGTACAATTCGGACAGCAATGAAATGAGAGTTCTGGGCCATTCAAGAAAAGAATGGCTCCACCATTTGTATGACATTCTGAAAAAGGCTAATGTATGAAACTTGTATGAACAACAGACGAACATGAATAAGACAATCTATGAATGTTGATGAGGCGATGTATGCGTGCCAGGATACATAAATGTGGCATTTGTTTATCTCTGAATACCCCATTAGGGATATGGCATGATGGTTAATATGTATTCTTGCCTAAAAACAATACAAAATCAAGAATCCCTCATCCCGTCGTCGAGTCACAGCCTAGGTCTATTTGTATACAATTATTATCAACAATCAAATTGACACCGATCTTCTATCTGAAATAGAACTTCACGCAAATTCTCGTATAAGGAACCCAGAACTTCTTTTTTCAACATAAACACGGGTTTTTTTAATTCCATTACTAGGATGTGTAGATTTTATAATACTTAACATATTAATAAGGACATAGATATTTTTGGTGACAGTCTGGTGACATTGAGAAAAAAACTTTCCACACTTATAAATTAACGTATTAAGAAGGTGACTGCTGCCAACGTACCTATTTTTTCAATTTGATATACCATCATTATTACTAAACGAATCATTTTGAAAAAAATAACCTAGTTAGTTTGGATATTAATAAAGAGAAATATACCTTAACTTTTTGATTATGTTCTGTATATATTCTTGTAGGAAAATAATAAGCCTACCCCGATTTTAGACATTTATCTTAAATTTCTAAAAAAATATAAGGTATAGAGCATTATTTTTTTTTATAAATTAAAGAACAAAATACCTGGAAAAATATGATATGACGTTGCATTAGCGCATCACGTTAAGTAAATAAACCAAAAAAAACTTTCATTACGCAATGCCGCTGAATGGAAAATAAATGTTTTTTAGATTTATTTACTAAACCTGAAGCATTAATGCAACGTCACATCATATTTTTCCAGATATTTTTGTCTTCTTTAATATAAAAAAATATATTACTCTACGCCTTATAGTTTATTAAAAATATATGATAAACGTTGAAAATCGGGGTATGCCATTATTTTTCTACAAGAATTTATACAGAACATTATCAAAAAGTTAAGGTATATTTTTGTTTATTAATATCCAAACTATCTAAATTATTTTTTTCAAAACGATTTGATAAGAAATAATGATGGTATATCAAATGGTATACCGTATGGAGCCCTAGTTACAATATTCACATCGACAGAATTGAGAGGATTCAGAGAAGGTTTGTTAAAACGCTTAATTTTAGAAAAAACTTTCATTACGCAATGCCGCTGAATGGAAAATAAATGTTTTTTAGATTTATCTACTAAACCTGAAGCATTAATGCAACGTCACATCATATTTTTCCAGATATTTTTGTCTTCTTTAATATAAAAAAATATATTACTCTACGCCTTATAGTTTATTAAAAATATATGATAAACGTTGAAAATCGGGGTATGCCATTATTTTTCTACAAGAATTTATACAGAGCATTATCAAAAAGTTAAGGTATATTTTTGTTTATTAATATCCAAACTATCTAAATTATTTTTTTCAAAACGATTTGATAAGAAATAATGATGGTATATCAAATGGTATACCGTATGGAGCCCTAGTTACAATATTCACATCGACAGAATTGAGAGGATTCAGAGAAGGTTTGTTAAAACGCTTAATTTTAGAAAAAAAAATTACCGCCATGATTATGACCAATCTTTAAAATTACGTGGATTTATATCACTTGAAAAAAGAAGAAAGATATCTGATGTCTATCTGCTTTATAAAATACTTAATAACCTTGTTGACAGCTCTTACCTACTCCAAAAAATTTCTTTCAACTGCCCCATGAAAACATCACGCCAAAATCACCTTTTCTATACACCATACTGCAGAACAAATTACGCACAGAATAATTATGTCAACAGATGCTTAAATTATTACAATAGTCTTGACCCCCAACCTGATATATTTAACTCCACACAGACATCGATGAAACGCCAATCACGCGCAGTTATTGGTAATATTACTGGTTAAAAATCAAACCTACTTTCCTTAAACATTCATCCCTTCCTTATCAACGCTTTCCTATATCCATTACCCTTCCCTTTCCCCCACATACACTCACCATCTTACAATGACTACCCAACTTTAATAATGTATAATAATTTAAATATGTGAAACTTTATAATTGGCTATTTATTTTGTATTCTCATTTGAAATTAAGTATTATAAATGTATAGCTGTTAAGTTTCCAAACAAATAAAAAATAAAATAAAAATAAAATAAATTGAAAAATAGATACGTTGGCAGCAGTCCCCCCCCTTAAACTACCTTTATTGTTTTAATTTTTTATTTCTAGCTATAATGTTTTTTTTTCTCTTTTTTATCTGTTTGTGCTTAACTGTATCTTTTATAGTAATGTTTTCCTTTTTGTTAACATCTTTGACTATTTTTCTTTGTTGTGATCTTTGTTTCTATTGTATCTATTCATTTTTGACTTGTTAATTTTGTCGACGGATAATTCGTGGTGAAATTCCATTATACTAGGTATAAATGAAAACACTAATTAGTTTTAGTTTCACTATTTAATTTAACACTGGCACTGACTGGTATCGATCTGTTGAAGATCATCTTCAGAGTGCACTCTGACGATGATCGATACCGGTCAGTGCCAGTGTTAAATTAAATAGTGAAACTAAAACTAATTAGTGTTTTCATTTATACCTAGTATTCATTTTTATATAAATTATAGATTTGCACGCCAATTTTTAATACAGGATGTGGCCACTTGTAATTGGCTGACCAGTTTTGTAGTAGCTTGCTCTTATTTAATGGAACTATTGATGTATAATAACTTGTTAGTTGTAAGTGGTCCTTAATAATAAATAAATAAATAAATGTATGAAAGGTAATGGTTATTGAAAAGCGCTTTCATTAAATCGATTGACGGAGCTGAAAAATGCAATCAATTCGTTTTTGCGACGAATCAATCAATGAATTTAACACCGGCTAAATAATTATGTAGGTCGAGTGCTTGTGTATAGAAATAACATTGACAAATGGCCACTGACTTTAATAATAAATATATAACTTATTGCGTAATTTAAAACGACTACTAATCTTGATCAATTATTTCGGTTATTTATTGGAGAGCTCCAACGAAATACAAAGAGATTAATCCTCATTGAACGAACGAATTTAGTGCGCCCGGTGGCACTCGATCAGTCAATAGATGAAATTAGGTTTAGGGGAAATCTACTTGTTTAAGCTCCGTGTCTCTTCTAGTCTTTGTTAATATTAATTTCAGATCATTTAAAGAATTACGTCATCGGCTGATTTTCGTCATCACTTTAAGCGATTGCGAAACGTTCACCAATAATGACTTTTTATTGAGTTCAACATCAACTTTATGTACAAACATTTATGAACAAAAATGTATAAATTTTTTTCTTAACAAATATTATTTTTTTCTCTTAATAAATAAATAAAATTAAAAAAAAATGTAATCCCATATATTGCGGCCAACAAATTACCACCATGGGGGCAATTCAGGGTGACAAGTCTGGTCCAACTGGCGAAATCAAAACCCTCACGATTACCCATATCATGGATATAATTATCAAATGGAGTTCTATATAATATTTCTATAATTTAAATGTCATAGCTGTGAAATCAAAAGCCTCATGATTACCCATATCATGGATATAATTAGTAAGCTTATGGAGTTGTATAATATCTTAATATATTATAGAACTCCAAATGAAAATTATGTCATTAATATGGGTAGTCATGAGGGTTTTAATTTCACCATTTGACTATACTTGCCCCCCAGGACGTTGCTTAATCGGAATACCGCCAAAAAGATGAAGGTACGTCGGCTTCTCAGGAGTTGCTTTCAGAGAAAGAACAGATCCACGATCTTCACAAAGAAGAAGAAACTTATGACGTGACAACTGGTACCGAAAATATCATTAATTTTTTTTTTGATTTTTACTATTCACATGAAATCATTTTAATGTGTGTATTCCCATGGTGCAAATACTTCCCCAACATGGCTGGTATGAGCCATACTCCGCGGCTTCAGTATCAATTAATTTTAATTGAAATTCAAGTTTCGAGTGATGATTAAATCGTCCGAAATAACTGACGATAATCCATTGTTTCCAATCAGAAAACCTGATGGAAATTCAAACCGAACAATAGATAATCTCACTGAAAAACTTGCATATGTGTAAAACTGTGTAATCTTTGCAGTTAATTGTATAGGTTAATATTGACATTGTAATTTTCTCATATCCCTCTTGACGATACATATGTGTTCTATATACCTGTCAATGATGGGCGTAATTTCTAAAACTAAATCTGTTTGGAATAATTTTAGTTGTTTTATTTATTTCTTTATCACTCCATTTAAATAATCTTCATTAAATATAGAAAATTGTTGCCCAACTAAGTATACCTGTTCTAGGGCTAGCAATGTACCTATTATTATAATATTTCACAGGAGACATATAGCTTGTACCTACTTGTATTTTAAAAAGTATCTAAACAATATAAACTTAAGAATTGTACACAGATTTAATGATTTATCGTATTGTTGTAATATTTTTAATTATTAATAATTATTATTAATAATTGTTGTAATTTTTCAATTATGTTACCTATTATTGTTATTAAAATAACACTAAATTAAATTGAAGAAAATATTTTTGGCTCATTTTTCTTACAAATAATGAAATGTTAAATATATAACTTAAAACCGGAGCTTTCTGAGATGAAATAAATATATTCTGAATGTTGCCTTTATAGGCGATACGAGATCGATTTGTGGGAATACGCGCATGTGTTGCGCTTCCTTTTTTTTAGGTTTAGCACAAACACACACTTGCCGTTGATTACCCTACATTGTGGAATATTCCGTAAAGGTATGTATTAATGAATGAATGTATGACGTTCGATTTTATTTGCCTACCCCAAATCCAAAAACAACGGAATGGCACTATTATTTGTTTATACATATAAATCGCGTCCTGTACCTATCTTGATGACATTGTGCAGTAATATCCTATTGAATAAGAAACATTATTAGGAAATCCTATTTAGAATTAACCATTGCACAGACTTTACAATCTTCCAGACTTCCACAGTCAAGAACAGAAGTAGACATTTCCTTAAGAAAGGGTGTTCTTGAACGAACCACCAATTCACCATAACCTCAACTCACCTAGCCTTTATACGACGAATTATGTATGTAAAACATTCTCAGAATGAAAATTTACATGGAAAATACCCCGTCTGAACTTCCACCATTTTCAAGTCTCAATAATGGGACATTTCGCCAGGAATTGTTCATTGCCGTCACTTGTACATTTTAAACTGCCGAAAAAAATTCGTTACCCATCACAAATGAAATTCAATTACTAGAATGTCAAGAAAAAAAACTTAATTGTGCATTTTATTTTTCTCACCTAAATTATTTTTTTACCATGTTTGAAAAGAAAACATTATAATTATTGTTTGAATAATCATTTTTTTTTCATTTAATGATTCGGCGGATATTTTTGGTAGTTAATAATAACCATATTTGAATTATGATACAAATTAGCTATGAACCACTCATTTTTGTGAGTTACTTCGCGACATGTTTCGGAAGAGCTGTGAGTCATTTCGCGACATGGAAGGGCAGCTCTTCCGAAACATGTCCCGAAGTGACTCTCAAAAATGAGTGGTTTATAGCTAGTTTATATCATAATTCAAAAACAATTTTAAATATTCAGTATTTGATCCGAGATTGGTTGATCAACTTATTTTCTTTGTATTTATTGAGCGACTTCCTCTTTCACTTATTGTTTTCAATCCGTATGATTGTTTCACAGCAAATCTTCTCGTTAGCTCTGGTCTTGTTCTTGAAATCCTTTTCAGCTTGTTGTAGGTGCTGCAGCCCATATATTTGCATATATCATACTAATTTATTTATTGATTTAGGGACAAATACAGTCTTAAAATACTAAAATAGAATAATACACTACAAAATAATAACAAACTGACCAATTACATATGTCCACCGATATTAAATATGAAACATTTTAAACATCATAAATTCAAATATAACTAAGATTTACTGTACGTTTGCCTGTGACGGGAAGGGAAGGGAAGGGAAAAAAAGGATCGGAAAAGAATTCTGACAGTTAAATTGTTATATTTTTGTTTCAAACAACAACAAAAAATGTAAATAAAAGTAGACAAATGATAATATTAAAAAAACACAAATATTGCACAAAAAAAAAAATTTAAACATACGAGTTCATGCTATGCACTTATAGAGAGAATTTTTATATGCGTTATTACTAGCGGTGAATATACATAATATTAGAATGTGTGATACTGGCCGAGAGGTTGACATTATAGAAGTTACAAGCCCTTTTGATGAACTCATTTTGATTAGAATTAGTGTTATTTCGAGGAACGTAAAACAAGTAGTTCAATCTTCCATTTCGCAACAGCGCATGTAAATTAATTTTATTTAATAAATCAGGACAGTCAAATTTTGAAATGATAATTTTAAAGAGAAACATTTGATCCGCAACTTCTCTCCTGTGTACCTACGATTTTTTTCATTCGGAAATGTTTCTAAATTTCATATACCTCATATATCTTTCTAATATCTTAATAAGACTTACTTATTTAATGTGTCCGGATAAACATTACGCTTTTACACTCCAATTACGTTGCAACAGCAATTGCTGCATCATTTACCACAGCCAAGTCTTCTTCGGCAAACAAGAAGATGCTTATCTTAATAATAAAATGGAGATATGCGCGTCGATTAACACAATAATAAAATTACACTAATAATAAACACTTCCTTGAATCCTGCGAAAATAGCGAGTTTATTGCCAAATGGCAAATTCTTCCAACTACTCAGTATTTCCAGCCCAGAGAAGCAATATTTGCGTGAGAAATGAATTTAAATAAATTTCTCATCTGCTGGAGATCGAACCAATGACGCACGTACAGAAACCAAATAGCATACCAACTTACTGTTTCATGGCGGTCGGCATTTTACTTTTTAATATATTTTTATATTTTCACAGTTGGCACATTTCAAACGATTTAATATTTTATTTGGTTTCCCTAAATTTACAGTATAATAACATTTTAAAAAAATGAATATGTCCTTGTTAAACAAGTAATATACATTTTCCTAGGTTCCTTAAAATAAGCACATAAATGCTTGTGCAATAGGTGAACGAAATCGGTCGAGGCAGGATTCGAACTCGCGATCACTGGATTACTAGCCCAGCGCGCTAACCGCTCTGCCATCGACCCATATGTTTACATATGTCAAAAAAAACTTAAATCGATTAATAATTTCTACATTTTTAAAAATAATTGTTAACTAATGTGCTTGCATAATTGAAACTACGAGAAAAAAAATTCAAATATACATTATATTTTATTGCAATTCGCTTAAACCGCAATACTTATTTAAAACGATAAAAAAACTAAACTTAAATTTGTTACAGTTTTGTTGTATGAAATATGCCTGACAGTTGAAAATCTTCACGACTGCAAATAAATGCATAAACCGAGTCATAATCTTGATATAAATGTGATAAAAGAAGTAAAAAATCTAGTTTTCAAATTCCAATTTAATTCACAAAGTTATCTGGGTTAATTTTCTTTTCAATTCGTTCGCGGTAAGCCGTCCAGGATTCATCTTATTGAAAAGATCTCTATTTGAAAGAGTAGAGTTAGGTAAAGTAGTGCTTTTCTCTAGAGTCGAGAAGTCTAGTATGTAGATGTAAGAATCTATGGATATAATATCTATCTTTATATATAAGGGCAAATATCTATGTACTCAAATAACATTCAAGTGAGTAGAAGTCAAAGGGAAAATAATATCCTCGTTGCACTCTGGGATTTTTATTATTTGCCTCGAATATAGACATGCATCGCCACCTCTCATATTAAAAGGTGCTCGCTTGAAAGGTTTCAATAGAAGAAAATTATCATTTATTTGTTATTGGTGGTTTTGAATGTAGAAAAAATGACTTTTTTGCACATCGACTTTTGTGTGAAATACGTGAAAAATGCTTAGGCACCTACATATTATATGGGTCTAGTTTAGGGAGGTGAGTTTTGTCGATGACAAGGAACTGTAATATTGGAATGTGTAATTGAGACAACACAGTATGAGAGAGATGGACGTAAGGTATAAATAGCTGCGAATGGTATGAGCGGGCCTCTTTTAACTTGCAAGCTAGTGTAACGTAAGGATACGTTACGTTTTGATTCATTCCCTACGTTTTTGATTTATTCCTGAATATATGCAAACGTTATAACGCCCGCCAAAATTTCTGTTCTGAGCGTGCCTTCTCTGATTGGTTTAGATTCATTTTTTTCAACGTAGACATTCGAGTTCCCGGTTCGACTCGTCATGGAACGTCTCTCATTGGTTGGATTCCTTTGTTCCCAACGCGGCCATTATTATCGCGAAACCCTGCCGGCCGGAGATAACAATTAAAATCACAGCCGGCCCTCACTCATATTTTGACGTTTGACGAGCAGACTCTATGTCTGTGAGACTAGATATGGGGCCGTAATTTTTCGAGATTCAAAAAAAATTGGAGTTGTGAAGTTTCTCTTTAGTGCATTGTTAAAATCACTTTTGTATACCACGCTCATAATAATGATATGGAATTACAGTCGTGTTGTTCTGTGTAAACATTGAACGCCAAGTTACGATGGATTCTTACGTATAATCTTTTCAAGAAAGATCGTGTCTACCGCCATGAAGGTGGTCATTAAAAAGAACCTCTTATGAACTAGTAATTAATGGTGTTATGTGTGAACAGTGTGAACTGTCCTACTAAATATAAATATTGTGCGTGTACGCTCCGAAGGAATTATACGTTTTCTTTGTTCATCAAAATTGTTCGTTTTTTTTTTAAGATGGCGGGATGTCATCTACAATTCTACTTCGGCTCGGAATAAAATTAATAAAATTTTAACTTGACGTATTGATAATATTAACGAACAAACATAACTGTAAACAACTCAACTTATAAAAATAATTAATTGCTGAAGTGTATCAAATGTCTCGCAGAACTTTTTCTTACTCTCGTGTGATCAGATTGTGACGATTAAACAAAACCAAAACTCTTATTGTCCTCAATTGTCATACCTACGGAAGACTACTACAGGGCCCTTCTTTTTACGTCTACATTTCTAAGATGACCGATGTCCTGAAATCCTTTTGTGAATCTGCCCACCCGGATATGAACCCTAGATGTCCAGCTATCTGGCACTCTTCGAGGTCGATGTGCACTGGCTCCTTCCGTCATCTTGCGTATAAGTTACCTACACAATACCTACCATAACTCACGATCTATGTAAGTTGTTTTTATCCTTTTGACTGATGCATTTTTCATCAAAAAACATTCACAAATTTATTATAACTTCCTTGAAAACAATAATTTTATCTGTCAAACTGCACATGGGTGTTAATATACCTTGCAATATAGCAAATATGTTTCTTAACTAATATATGATATTGTTCCGACTTGGCCAAGTTCGTAAGATATTTCCTGTGTTTTGAAATGTATTACATGAGACTGTGTAATTGATATACCTTCCCTAAGATAACTGTCATATGAAGGTGTAATTTAATTGTCATTTTGTTGCATTCATACAACGAATATTTGAAGTAACGTCGTAAATTATATGTTGAGTAAGCAGACCCGTTGCAACTGATGGTCCTCCGATTTTAAATATATTTTATAAAATTTACATTCTATATCGCAACTTCCTTGTAATTGATAAAACAAATATATTATGCACCTGCTATATAATATTTAATTGCATTAAAGTAAAGTGACTCGTCTGTTATATACAAATTTAGCTTAATCTGAATAAAATACATTTAACTCTTTACTGGGAGACCTTGTGCACGAATTTACTTATTAAAAAAAAAATTTTTTGAATCTTAACTTCATTTTCAATGAATCTTAACTGCATTTTCATTAATCTTAATTGAATCTTAACTACACTTTCATCGAATCTTAAATGGTAGAAGAGAAAGAAAAATAGAGTTTAGAAGATTTAATCTTAACTACATTTTCAATGAATCTTAACTGCATTTTCATTGAATCTTGACTACGTTTTCATTGAATCTTAACTACATTTTCATTGAATCTTAACTACGTTTTCATCGAATCTTAACTGAGTCTTGGTTGAATATTAACTGAATTTATATTGTTACTACCAAGGAATTTGAATCTTAACTACATTTTCAATGAATCTTAACTGCATTTTCATTAATCTTAATTGAATCTTGGTTTAATATTAACTGAATTTATATTGTTACTACCATAAAGTTTGAATCTTAACTACACTTTCATCGAATCTTAAATGGTAGAAGAGAAAGAAAAATAGAGTTTTTGCCTTTTTTTTTATTGTTCAAAAAGAAATTATAGTTACACTGTTGTATTACAGAATAGTGCTTCGACTTTTGTCACACTTCATTTCGAACTTTTCGAAAACTTTAACTGCGAAAATCTGACTTTGAAATCCATCAAATAATATCAAATACCTAAATGTCATAATTCTGTATGTTATAATAATTATAAGTAAATGAAAACTTGTATTCTTGATCTGGCTCTTCGATAATTTCAAATGTGTCTATAAGTGTACCAATTTCTGATTTAATATACTGGCTCCCGGTCTTTGGGACTTCAGCTGAACTGAATTCTTTCATTATCTTAAACCTAATGTCATAATGTTGTTGTCTATATATCACCCACATATCAACCCCCTGGGAAATTAAGAAAACTTGCTCTGAACTCCAGATACCAACATAGGAATACCTGCTGCTCTAGCCGGCAACAGTGTCTATCTATAGTAATATTGTGCGCTCTGTACCATCCTGGACTAAGTTCTGTGCAACCAGGAAAACATAAGGTATAAACTTGGATGCCGCTCAATGTGAGTATATCTAAGTCCCCTAGATGACATTCATTCTGGGGCATCTAAAAATAAATCAGTCCCTCCATGTAGCTATGTGTATGTATGTGTGTATATGTATTTATATATGTAGGCATATACATATATTGAGTAAATAAGTTAAAATTTTAAAGTCAATAATAATAACTGTTCCCCCTCCACCTACCACCTATGGATTACGCGACAAAAGGAGCGATACAAAATAGGTAACGCGACACTAGCAGTAGCGGAATTGCTTATAGAAGCCGAAAATCTTGTCTTGCCTATGAATATTATGTTCAGAAATTCAAGAAATAATATTTTTTTATCTGTTTTATTGAAACCATACTACAAGATTAAAAATTAAACCGTTTGTAGATACGATGCTTTACAGGGCCACAAATGTAAATAATATTATTTTGGAATGTGATTTTAAAAATATTTTTCATGGCCACTGAAATTAACATCGAAAAAACATTAAATTTTTTATTTAAATTTCTTTCAGGGATTGCCTAGTCCGAAGGTTCTAGTCTCGCCCCTTTTAGATAGGTAGCCAGACATGTATGTTGAAAATAGACACTGTGATTATATATTCGTCCTTTTCCTCATGACTGAGGATAGCGGCTGTAGTCCGTCACCACACGTATGGCCCGCCTCCATGCTAATGTGTTTTGGGCTGAACGCAGAGCACCAGTCACCGAAGACCCCATTGTGGACTTAACCAAATCGCTCCATCTGGTCGGTGAGCGACCACGAGAAATCCGTATTTCCACGCTGCCCATCACAACAAGCTTCTCGAGGCAGTCTGGTTCCCTTCTGGTAATGTGTCCAAAGAATTGAAAGATACGTCTGTAACATATCGTCGATAGACGATCCTCGATCTTCAGCTCGTCTAGAATTGACACATTCGTTCTTCTGGCTGTCCATGGGATGCGCGACATAAGCCTCCAGCACCACATTTCGAAAGCATCGATCCTCTTTCGCTCTGACTCCCTAAGTGTCCATGTTTCCACACCATACAGGAACATCGAGAATATCAGAGCCCTGATGAGTCTAGCCTTCGTGTTTTTCGTGATGATCCTGTCTTTCTACACTCTTGTGAGCTTTCCCAGTGCTCCCTTTGCCATGGCGTTGCGTCTTTTCATTTCCGCTTCTCAACCACCGGTGTCACATATGTGATTATATACGGCGTTAATTATTCATCCCTCAACACAATATTGAGGAAGATCTTTATTGTATTGTATATCGTAAACGAAGGCGGTTTTAAAATGAATTGAGAATGAATTCTTCTAATGTTTGAAAAATGTGAATAGTGTTTCCTATTCTGATTCGTTTCAGAGTACGATAATGTCTAAATCAACGGGCGTCCGTGGATAAAAGGATTTTATCCGTGCTGTGTGACGTAATGAGTCCCGTATAAATGCAGTCAACTTTTTGACATTTCTCATACCTATACTAAAATTTAAACGGATAGTACCTTAGCTAGCAATATCGGTGTAAATAATAAAATTGCAGAATATTTGTAATTAATATTATATACCTACTTAAGTGCAAGAACGTTGGATAACCTGTCTACATGGGGCTTCCTGCAACAGGGAATACCAACGACATGTGACTGAGGAGAACAGCAGACCACCGCACATCTGTGCAGCTGCCCTTCAAGTCCAGTCAACTGCACCATGCACGATCTTATGGTGGGCTTTGATTGTGCTATCGACGTTGCTAGACACTGGCAGAAGATTATTTAAATGCGTTGCTGATACGATAGAAGAAGAAAAATTGCAAGTACATAATTTAAGATTTTCTGTATATGAATAAAATGAAAGATTTAGTGACATTGATATTTAAAGAATTTTCTCTAGTTAAGTATTGATTAAATCATTAAATTGAATTCTCAATCATAAAATGGCTCTACCTATATTAATTATTTAAATAATTATTTTTTGCTGAGCTGGCTGATTTAAAACAAAAAAAAATATATTTACTACTATGATAGAATATAAATGCCAATGTCTAACGTAGATATAACAAATTCAAATACGGTACATAATAAAGAAATATTTACATTCCTTATCTACGTATGTACATATAAACAATATAAATGGTTAAAAAAACAATGTATCTTTGTTTATTTACACTTTATTTTTATTCCACAACCACTACTTCAGGTGGGTTTCAGTAAAGTTTAAACCCACCCGAAGAAGAGAACGGTAGTTCTTGAAACTAAATTTGAAATAAAAATAAATAAGTGGCAATAAACAAAGTTACATTGTTATTTTAATATTTTTCCCAATGTAAACGCCTTTTTTATTTTTCTTTTATTATTTTTCAATTGCTTCAACCGTATATCATCCAACAATTAATTTTATTTTAATCTGGTTAAAATAACTTGCAGATCCCCAATCAATATGTCATATTTAATGCCTATTCAACATTTTAAATTAAAAAACACATTATATTACTTCTTAAAATCAAATAAAATCCAACTTTAATTAATTTAATTTCAACAAATTTAACCAAATTATGATACTTTCACCAAGGCAAAAAACACTACCATTAAACAAAAAAAAACGCCTCTACCTTATAATAGCAAACGCCGTTAATAAAATATATAAATAGGTACATTTGATATAAATAGCACTTAGACAATAACACTTTGCAGTTTGTGAAAATATAACATTGTAGTACTTGTTTTTCTCATTGATTATATAGATCCATTGACTTATCAAACTTAAAAATAGTATGATTTATATAGGTCGAATTTAGACCTTTCAACGATCACTAGTATACATTTTTCAAGAAAAATATCTGGAAAAAGTCGCTTTTTCAAAATTAATTACACTTTATAAAAATAGGTTAGCAGTACACCTCTAAAAGGACTTCTCAACTCTTCGATAGTGATAAAGCTCACCGGAAGACTGAGGGTGTAGTAATCTGTTTTAACGACCCTGTCGAATAATTTGAGCGCGCAAACTTTTTAATTTGAAGCACTTACTCGCAAAAGCGTCCATCCCCGCGTTTAATTCAGTCCCCGCATACATACACAGACATAGGCCCTATTGAGAGACCGGGCTTATCCCGAGGGTTTGAGAGTGGAAGGAATAGTTTTAAGTGCGGAAACATTTCTACATAGTTGTTCCCGGCGCAATCCGCTGTCTGGGATTATCAAATGGATGAAAAAAAATATTCAATGGAGGAAGAAAAATTGTACCAAGTGCACACATTCAAATGAATTTTTTTTATCTAGTGCACACATTCAAATCAATTTTTGTATCTAATGTACAAAAATGAACTTTCGAACCTAGTAAATACATTGAAATGAACTTTCATATCTAGTGCACACATTAAAATTAAATTTTGTATCTAGTGCACCACTAAATTGAAGTTTTGTAACTATTGCTGACAGTCAAATGAACTTTTTACACATGCAAATGAACTTTTTGTACCCAATGCACATATTGAACATTTAAATGAATTTATCTATCTAGTGCACACATTCAATGAACTTTTGTGCCTAGTGCAGTCATTCAAATAAACTTTTCATCTAGTGCACGCATTCAAATGAACTTTTGTATCTAGTGCATACAATCAAATGAACTTTTGTACCTAGTGAAAGCATTCAAATAAACTTTTCATCTAGTGCAGTGGTCCCCAACCTATGGGCCGTAGACCAAATGGTACTGGGCCGCGCCGTCCGCTTAAAAATCAAAATATTTTTTTGAAAAAGTCGTAGCATATAGCTTAAAATAACTATTCCGTTAAAAACCCCTTCACGCTAAGTACATTCAATGTGTGTCCGGTCCGCGGCGACAAAAAGGTTGGGGACCACTGATCTAGTGCACACATTCAAATGAACTTTCAAATTAACTTTTGTACCTAGTGCATACATTCAAATGAACTTTTGTACCTAGTGAAAGCATTCAAATAAACTTTTCATCTAGTGCACACATTCAAATGAACTTTCAAATGAACATTCAAATGAACTTTTGTACCTAGTGAAAGCATTCAAATAAACTTTTCATCTAGTGCACACATTCAAATGAACTTACAAATGAACATTCAAATGAACTTTTGTACCTAGTGAAAGCATTCAAATGAACTTTTTTACCTAGTGCACACATTCAAATAAAATTTTTTTACCTAGTGCACACATTCAAGAATTAAAATACACAGCATCATGATGACGAGGAATGTGGCTGGTCGCGACCCTTAGCATGAGGAAGGCGACGATGATGATGATGATGAAAATAAAATTTTATTTATGTATTAATAAATTTATTTCCTTCCTACTAGTTTCTTGCCTTCTATCCAGTTTTATATTAATTTAAGGTTATTATAAATTCTTATTTATTAACCTAATATTTCGAGATGTGGCAGACCACATCTCGAAATTTCTTTCGAGCGCGCGCCTAGCGACGGCAAGTACATTCGTTTATCGCTAGGCCGAGTTCATCGCCCGCAACGTCAAACAAGTGACAATACTCTTCAACTGGGTATGACAGTACAATGAAAATAATCTAGAAAGTTCGAGGACATTGAACTTGCTACCCCCAGCGCAGCACTATTTAAGGGAGTCTATACCTCTACACTTCGTCACTTCATTTCCGTATTTCATCTGTCACTTCACGCCGCCGTTACGACCACGCGACCACGCCGTCTCGCCGACACTTCATCTCTCGACCACCGGTCATCTCTCAACCCCGCGAGCACGATGGTTCTTCACCCTTCGAATAATCGGACACTTCGACACACTCGATCGTTATACCTACTCATCGTGAGAAAGTTTCTTTGTAAGGTATTTCATCAATTGTAAATTTACCTTTAAGCAAACTATTATGTAATTGTGATCAATATACTCATTGTTACTTTTGACCATTCTTTCTTCTTCTCTCTAAACCTTCCTTGTGTTCTGATTTCAAATCATATCCTCTTGAGATATAGTAAACTCTCTTTACTGGTAACCCCTCTGGTTACCACATATATTTATTAGTAACCCCTATGGTTATTAACTACTGTTGATTGGTAACCCCTCCGGTTACCAATCAGCTTTATGCTGAATATTTTCCATACAAAATTTCAATACTTTATAGAATGACTTGTTCGTGAAAAGTTTAGCGTTGGCCAAAACCGACTAGTTTTTATATGTATTGTGTTATAAGTTTTACAAGAATTTTTTATAAATATAACTGTTTGTTCCCAGAGAAATATAAAATTTAAAATAAATTTTAATCAGTCAAATTTAACAAGTCTTTTTTTTTTTGAGTTGTAGCACTTTTGAGAGCCGGTGACTCGCACCAAAAAAATAGCCGCTCCATTAAAAGGGATAATGAAATAACTATATAATATACTGACTTCTGTTTGGCAAAACTTATAGAAGCCATACTATTTCGCATGAAAGGTAATCTTCTTTTTCCTCGGGTTGAAATTTAAAACTGTTATTGGATCTTGTATTATTTCACCTTCATAGGCCGACCGGAATAGCCTCCTCGGGGTATGATTAAAGCACTTAATTTTAACGAGGGCTTAAGATTATGAAACTTTTCGTGGCCGAAAGAGTCCAATTTGAAATTCAACGAAATCGCCAAAGACGATAGACCTTTGCTAAATTAAAAACAATTTTTAATTTTTCTTTCCGCTTTAGATGTTGTTCATTTTGTGTTATTATTATTTTATCAAATCCGTTCGAGTATTTGAAATTTTGGAGTTGATTGACTGCGTTGTCATCGTTTTTATAAAATATTTCTCTCAATCTTAAAGAATATTTGAATGGGTAATACAATAACAAAGAGATTTTTTTTCGCTGGCGTATATTAAGTAAAAACAAAAAATATATCGAAGTCGTTCAAGCTAAAATCAACAACATCAAATCAACAGCCATGTAACAATTGTATTTCAATGATATTTTGAACTATTTTTTATATTTTATGCATTCAAATTGTCTAATACGAATTTATTCAATTCTCAACGGAAAATTGTAGATGGAACTCTCTTGCAAAGTATCAGATACTGGCCTCATGACTGAGGCTGGAGGCTATAATTTGTTAGCTGGTGAACGATCCGCCTCGATGTAGGACTTTCATGGGCAGATCGAAAGTCTTCAGCATAAAGTCATATTTAACATTGTCCAACTGTCGATTCGTTCAAGAGAATTGAATTCTCTGAATGAATCGACAGTATTCCATTTAATTTACATACAAAATGTTCCTTATCATTATAAATATACCATATTAATAATGACAACAATTAGTAGATTACTGCTGCCCAACTAGGAAATCCTGTTCTAGGGCTAGCAGTTTACAATTTTTATTAACAATTATATGCAATTATGAACCAGGTGATTGTTCCCGTTCCACACTAAATACATACACAATTTCAGCTTTCTGCACTCACAATCATCACCTCAAGAAACATATGGGCTTACACAAAACAGATCAACCAGGTCACAATGTCCGCCATAATATTTGTCATAAATCCAATCAATGACACGATTTTTATTTCAGAGCCATAGAAAGAGAGTAGTTTACTATGTTGGTGCAATTAATATGAATCACATGTTTATGGATGGATTCAAAATTCAGATATGTTATAAATATGTATATGGATGAAATCAGAATTTGTAGTAGAACATTTTGTATGTGTCTGCGTTTATGGTTTGGTACGTATTCTTCAATTATGCATACTATCGCCATCGGCAGTTGGATTCATGTATTACATGCAACTAGTTTTTTCTCAACTATTTAAAAACGATGCATGACAGAATAAGAGACGAGGATGTAAGAGCAGAGAGCAAGTTGAAAAAGGACATTGTTGACAGGATGAAATTAAAGACACTAGGGTGGTTTGGTCATATCTAAAAAATGAATGAATAACGCTTGATAAAGAAAATGTATAGAGCTGAAAGAAAAGAATATACAAAGGATGCCAAACATGCAACAACCCAAAACAATCATGGTGCATATTGATCTGCTGAATCGATTAATCACAGATTTGCTAATAACTTTACAAATATTCAATTAAATTGTGCGTGTTAAATTGTAGAAGAAAGATAAGGAGACCTAGATTGAGATGAAAGGACGACATAAGGAGAGATGCGGCACAACTCCTGCGAGATCCTTATTGGAGAGCCGCAGCACAAAAAGAAGTAATTGGAGGCAGAAATTTAAGGAGATCATGACTCGATTGAAGAGAGAAGAAAGAGAAGAAATGAGATTGAGGTGTCGGCCAAGAAAAGATCGGCACGATGTGTACCTAATTAATAGACAACCGAGAATAAGCGAGTATGAAGCTCGGTTCTGCCAACCTAACCCAATAAGAGAGACATAGCGTGTTGGTTTGTATAAACATATGTATTTAATCTATTTATTCTGTTACAAATCTCACTGTCCGTTCACCTTTCTCTCATTGCACTAAAGGAACTAAACTTTACGAATTACCAACACTTTTATAATGAAATCAAGACTGGTTGAGAGATAAATTGAGTGGTTGAAAAGTTTAAGTCTGGATTTCGAGACTTGATTTAGTTTGCCGGCGGTAAATTAAACATTAGCCGGTAGTTTTTTTTTGTAGAAACACAAAGTTTCCAACGGCATTTCGGTACAGAGACGGTCCAAGATGCCCGTTCATCAAATGCTCGAGTTGTGAGTAAACTCGTTCTCCCCAATAGAAATCATCTGCTTACAGACCAAAATATTTTAATATTATTTGGTATTTTTAATACGTCAGTTAAAATATGAAGCGTTTTAGTATAAAACGTGTTTTTTGTATTTTTTCTAGAGAAAACTATAAGAAATCACGTCTTACATTGATTGTGAGATATATGAAAGTGTGAGAGCAAGCGAGACATCATGAGTGACTGAGACTATATAAAGAAGGTATGTTGGCGACAGACATCTTTATTATTACG
The DNA here is from genome assembly GCA_963576475.1 of Molanna angustata. NCBI lineage: Eukaryota > Metazoa > Arthropoda > Insecta > Trichoptera > Molannidae > Molanna > Molanna angustata. Next base: position 18,324,260 of record OY754987.1, read on the forward strand.
GCTGTCAACTAGTTCACTATATAGCATATTGTATATACTGTCGATCCTATAGTAAAATTAGTATCTTGTTAATATCTATATACTGAAGAAACCAGAGTATGAATCATCTCTACCCCAACAAAGGATATCGTATTGATTTACAGTCACATTGGTTGATTGAAGCTCCCAATAGTCAACTTTAACCTTATTTTATATACGGCCACTGAATCTTAGGAAAATATCAATTATGCTCGGAGAGCATTTTGTTCTATACATTGTGCACTACATCCAAAGGTCAAATTTTTATGATATTGATATCTCAACGAATATGTTTAGCACGTTCTAAACTATGTATCTGCAACCACTCAACAAATCTATGAATCTACGGTTTTATTGTCTGATATAATATAAGGTATTTGATATTTAAATTATATAAAAATACATTCTTTTTTCTTAAAAATTAAATACTTCACTTGACCTTTTTTTCCCTTTTGTATACCTTAACTTTTTATGTTCATAAACTGCCTCACTAGGTAAAATCTGTTCTGAGGCAGTAAAAAGATAGGTATGTAAATACATTTTATTTTTTGATTTGTAGATACGTAAAGCTGATTGGTAACCGGAGAGGTTACCAATCAACAGTAGTTAATAACCATAGGGGTTACTAATAAATATATGTGGTAACCAGAGGGGTTACCAGTAAAGAGAGTTTACTATATCTCAAGAGGATATGATTTGAAATCAGAACACAAGGACAGTGGTTTAGAGAGAAGAAGAAAGAATGGTCAAAAGTAACAATGAGTATATTGATCACAATTATTAGTTTGCTTAAAGGTAAATTTACAATTGATGAAATAACTTACAAAGGAACTTTTCACGATGAGTAGGTATAACGATCGAGTTTGTCGAAGTGTCCGATTATTCGAAGGGTGAAGAACCATCGTGCTCGCGGGGTCGAGAGATGACCGGTGGTCGAGAGATGAAGTGTCGGCGAGACAGCGTGGTCGCGTGGTCGTAACGGCGGCGTGAAGTGACAGATGAAATACGAAAATGAAGTGACGATGTGTAGAGGTATAGACTCCCTTAAATAGTGCTGCGCTGGGGGTAGCAAGTTCAATGTCCTCGAACTTTCTAGATTATTTTCATTGTACTGTCATACCCAGTTGAAGAGTATTGTCACTTGTTTGACGTTGCGGGCGATGAACTCGGCCTAGCGATAAACAAATGTACTTGCCGTCGCTAGGCGCGCGCTCGAAAGAAATTTCGAGATGTGGTCTACCACAAGCATTTTCATGAAATGAGTTTGTTAAATTATTTTTTAATTAAATATTTTATTACGAATACTTGATAACTCTTCAATGCCATTTTATGCAAATGGTGTCTTTTTACCGATTTGAAAATAAAAAATTTAAATTTTAAGTTTCCTGAGCTTGGGGTCACTTTCAAATATTTGACAGTTAAAAAAATTGAGAAGCACTATCTAGATATCCTTCGAAATCTAATGGGGTCTAAGCGAGTATTAGATATAGGTACATATTTGCAAAATTTGTAAAAAAATTGAATGAGAACTTTAGTCTATAATCTATATAGTGAAATAAACACGCCGTACATAGCACACAGCACACTGCACATAGCACACACACACACACAGATACATTGTGATGAAGCTTTCAGCATACGATCTCAGCATGATACTAGGTGATAATTTACAACAAAAAAATACCCTTTAAAATTGCTTAATCATAAGTCCCCACTATATTCCTTTGGGTTGATGAGGAGTAAAAACAGTAAAGTTCCCTAATAATTTTATACAATCCAATAAGTAGGTAGGCTTACAACGTACAAACTTCTATTGAACAGGGAGGGAGAGGGAATAGGCGAATAGGAATAACCTCGAAGATTTTTCAATTTACGCTTCAATCAATCACACCAGCAACAGCCTCACCCAGGACAAAAAACTGTCCAGTTTTTGTGAACTATTTAATTTGTTTAAGTTAGTTGTTGAGCGATTCACGAATGTGTTGTTTTTGAAATTGGTTCGTTTAAGGGCTATTAGTAAGTATGAAGAATCGGATAAATTTTGTACAATTTTGTATGAGAAATTTGTGTTGTTTAGATCATTTAACATTGAATGTATCTTTGTTCTTCTATTACAATTTAAAACAATTCTCATAGCTCGGTTTTGTATTTTTTGATTTTTTTATTTCAGTTTCATTACTTAAAAATAGAACGGTTATAAATGTGTGATTCTATTATCGTTTTTTAACATGTTTCTTTATTTATGTATTTTCTTATTCTGCCAAGCAATTAAACCTTTTGGGACATTTAATGATTACTAATTACGTGTTTGTTATGAATTTTAATTTGGAATCAATCTTCTTCTTCTGCTCAGCCTAATCCCGTCCACTCCTGGATGAAGGCCTCCTCCATCTCCTTCCACGCCATTCTATCTTGTGCTCTGAGCAACCAATTGACACCAGCATGACGGCTGATGTCATCTCTCCATCTCATTGGCGGTCTTACAAAACCTCTGACTGTCGTTCTCGGTCTCCAAGCCAACACTATCCTTGGCCATCGGTCTATATATTAATATTTATTTACCTTTTATCACACCATATTTATAATGACAACAATGCTTAACTAGGAAATTCTGTTCTAGGGCTAGTAGTTTACAATTTTTGTTGACATGCAATTATGAACCGTTCCACGCTAAGTAGGTACACAGTCTAAACTTTCTGCACTCACAATCACTACCTCATCAAACATATGGGCTCACACAAACTACATTAACCAGGTCCTTATGTCCGGCACCTAATGTATTCATTCCAAGGTGTTTGATATTGCTTACTTTTTGGATAATTTCACTATCAATAATTACATTTTCCTTTTATCATTCATACCTACATTTAGTTTTTGTAAAAAAATATTTTTATTATTTATTTTCAAGATACATAATTATTTGGTAGGTATTTTTTTAAAATACTTTGGTTGAGAATTCAACAAAGAAAATTGAAATCAATGTGATGTGTTTGATTTCCAGCGCATTTTCAAACAAGTCGCGAAGAAGATTTTTCTATTTGGTAAAATTGGAACGGGTTTCAACGGCGAGTGCATTTTCAAAAACCATTGAGACGTACTTCTCGGGCGGAACGAAAGTATCCTGTCATAGGAAATGCACGTATATAAGTATGAGAAGTGGGGAAAAAAAAAACACTTGACCCCATTTCTCTAACTGCTTCCTCGTCTTCGTGTGATTGTGGAGTCACACTTGAGAGTTGGTACTCTTTTGCGACTGTTCTAAAACAGTGAATGAAATGGATCGTATTGATTATTTTTACAATTTTTTTTTACAGGAAAAAATAAAAATACATATAAAAATCAAAAGTAAAACAATTTAATATTATCGCCCCATTGACAGTAAAGAAACTTGTGTATGGGGGAAAAATATTCAAAAATTGAAACAAATAATATGCAATGCTAAAAAAATAATAATTCTATCAAATTGACATTAAATTTCTTACATTATAAAATTATTAATCGATTATTATACAATGATTTATTCCTCCTTCTTATTTTCTATTGAAGCATGTTGGCGAAATCTGAAGAATCATTTTCTTACACATAACACTTAAATTTGTCTCCTTATCTTGTCCTTGTCCCTGCCTCTTCTCTCTCCTTCGTTATTTTTTTTCTGTTTTTAATTCACATAAATTGGTACATGTCATAAACATAATTTATCTCACCAAATGGATATGGTTATAATAAATAAGCTCGTCATTGTGTAGTAATTATGTAAAGTGCGAAATGCATAAAATAAAAGAAAAGTTCTCAAGATATCCCCCTTAACTTTCATGATGGTGTCGGTACATTATAATTACAAAATATCAAGTCAAAAGTCAGATTTCAACTGTTCATTGCAATTGAAATTAATTAGCATTGTTGAGTTACAGAATGAAATTAATTATTGTGTTTGGAAAGAGAAAAGGAAGGATGCATACGTTTGAATGCGTAGCGTATGTATGTACATTTACTTATATCATATATGTAAATGTATCTATAAATAAACAACGTAATAGACAATAATATAAAACTAGCTCACCTTAGCACAGGCTATGCCTAGTGAGGGGGCTAGTAACAAAGAAACAAACAAAAAGAGATAGTTTTAAATATGTAAGCAACGGTGAAACGATAAAATTATATTTATTGAAATGAAATAACTTATATTTACTATGTATGAATAAGCTTATATTACCTTAAATTATTTTGTATTTTAGATCTAATCCATGTTTTTGGATAGAAATAAATAAAAATAAATTAAACGACGATAATATTTTTTTATTTGCAATTCTTATGTTAATAAAATATTACTGATTCATAATTGCGTTGACAGTGTTTTTCACAGTCTCAATCCTAAGAATTACATCATGCACTCGATTTCTTCACTTATTTCCATTACCCACCAGCCTATTCATGTCTTGGTAGCTTCTACAAAGCACGTCACTGATTACCTGATCTTTATTACTGTCTCTAAAGCGACCTCTAGGGTTTTTCCTTTATATCATTCTTTCAGAAATAGCAACGACAAGACCAGGATGGCCAATCCCATTAGATTGTCGTTGAGCCACTGTTCTGAGGATTTGTCTTGTTTCTCCGACCCTGCTCACCACTACGTCGTTACAGATGTTGTCTGACCAACGTATTTTTATTTTTTTTATTCATTTACATCTTCAATACTAAGTCTAATCAAAGAAACTAAACATCTGGAAAAGAAAATCAATTCTTGAAATTATCGAGAAACTTTTTTTATATCTTAAATAAATAAAAATAAAACACTTGTTTAAAATTAATTCCACTATTTATTTAAGGACTAGAACCTATGACCGGTTTCGTGCTAAGCACATTTTCAAGTAGTAAATATACATAAGTTTAACAGAGTATTTATACAAAGACAAGTTAGATTTTTTCCATGGATAGCAAACAAGTGAATCTGGAGCTAGGTTATAATTAAAAACAATAAGTTAAATAGATTCACTTGTTTGCTATCCATGGAAAAAATCTAACTTGTCTTTGTATAAATACTCTGTTAAACTTATGTATATTTACTACTTGAAAATGTGCTAAGCATGAAACCGGTCGTAGGTTGTAGTCCTTAAATAAATAGTGGAATTAATTTTAAACAAGTGTTTTTATTTTTATTTATTAAAAATATAAATTAATTTAAATGGAATTCCATCAAGAACTGACGATCAAAAAGTTAAATCTAATTATCGAGAAACGGTTCTATTATATCGCATTTTAGAACAAAAAGTGGCAGCAGAACTGGGAAAGTGGCAGCCAACGATTGAGGAGTATGAATAAGATTCTTAGAAGCAGCTATGACCCATCTAGGTTTGTGATGCTAAGGATGACCTAATGAATTTACCTAAAAATTACCCACTTCACTCACTGTTTCATCATAACTGGACCTCGGATGTTGATGATATGGTAGTAATGTAATGGGGCGGTGAAAGAGGAGGTGGACGAGGAACACAAAGCTCCATCCACTACAGTGTAGCGTCCCGGCGCCATACCACAGAGCGTCGTGACGCGTCCACGAGGCGCCGGCCATCGCGACGCCTCATATTGAAAGAGACAATACATAATAATATTCTCCGTCACACGTGTAATAAGGATGTTTTCACGTCGCACATAACACAACACATGCAAAATATATAGAAAATAAAAAATATAGTGGGTTAAGGCCAATTGCATAACACTTCAAATAAGCATTTTTGAAGTGAAATCAAGCACTTGTTTTAAAATAATCAGTTAAAAAAACTAACTAAGAATTTATTTATTTATAACTTTTTGAATAATTTTATATTGAAACGAAATTATTATAAAAAACAAAAATACCTACAACGAAATTAACAATTATTATAAAACGAAAAAATTTAAATTATTATTTTTTTTTAATAAAAATGAATATGTCCTTGTACATATACATCTTCCTAAATTCCCTAAATTAAGCATAGATGCTTGTGCTATAGATGAACGAAACCGGTTGAGGCAAATTTACGTTTTATATTTTTACAAAGCCTTGTTTTATTTTTACAATATTTTTTTACATGTTTATAGTCTTATTAAAATTTCTACATTGTTTTTTACACTATTATCAGGCTTCCAAGGCTTTCCACTTATGAAATATATTTTGTTTAACTTCCCTTTGTTCTAAATTTTCATAAATTTACCTATGTAATTTTCAATTATTTCAATTAAGTACTTACTTAATTTCATAACAATATATTTTGAAGGCAGCAGTTTTTTTTTGACACTCTTGCTCCATACTCTCTCACATCCCACTATCTCCCTCTATCTCCCTCTTTTCTTTGTTGCTGTCATTTTACATTTAATAATGTAACGTGTTTATCTTTCTGTATGTTTTTTGTTATATATTTAATATACCTATCACTACACTTTTTTATGGCTTCACGTTACTTTGGTTGCTTGTAAGAAATTGCCTCATGGCAATAAACCCGCTACAGTACACATAATTACTGTACATGAAGTAAAATAAATAAATAAATTGTTATAATTTGTCATTATTTTCCCGTTCGTTAAATTATATGTAATATCAGCCTCTTAATATCAGCCTTTTTTATTCCATCTCTATTCATAAAGATTAAGTAAATTCGTCCTGATGAAGAAGCGGTCTTTTCGCAGCCGGCCGTATCAAATATAAACATTGGATTTTTTCCCTGTCGGAAATCAAATGATATTTTTATTGACAAACTTTTTAACATCTCAATATACGTCGGTTTATCATGTATTTTTTGGTTTTAAAAACTACATAAAATGACCGAATTTTCTAATAGAGGTAAGTGTAAAATTCTTATTTTTTTGGGTAAATAATAATGTTAATTACAGTAGTTAATTAACTGCATAAATTATGCATTAACTGGATATTTTATTAGTGTTTGTTTGAGTTGTGAAATAAAGAAAAAGTTTGTCTGTTATGAATTTATTTCAAACGCGCAAAAAACTGTACAAGATATCGCGTGTTTTACTTTCCTAAACTTTGTATCGAAGATAATTTTCTGCAAGATCCGCTTTCTTATGCGGATGTTGCGTTGGTTTGATTCTTGAACAGGAAGTGAAGTTTTCCAATAAAATGGTTCGAGTATCGGCTACGCATTCAGTGACGCGGTAAAGTAAAAATGCCAATACACCCTCACCTTCAACCTAGTTCAGAGGTATGACCATAGATGGTGTATAATAATTCTGAGAATTTATTCTTCTTTCTCGCCGCAGATACAAAAGATAACATTTTTGTCAATCCAACTTGCTGAACGTATTTTACAGAGTTTAATATTTTTCAAAGAAGTACATAAATTTACATCCCCATACATTCCCAAAACTGAGCATAAATTCTTGTGCTATAGGTGAACAAAATCCGTCGTGGCAGGATTCGAATACGCGACCACTGGATTTTTAACCCAGCGCGCTTATCTCTCTGCCACCACCCATCATGATTGTTGTAATATATAAATATTTATTTAGGCATATAATCAAATTTATCGGAAAACTAGCGAACCCGACATACGGCGTCCTGTCTGAACTATTTATGAAACAAAAAAATATATGTAACATGTATTTGAATCATGTGGATGCTATTAATCACTGAGCAAACTTACATTTTCTTGATTAATGAGCCGCTAAACACTTTGAGGTTAGATTGACTGTCATTTCGTATATAATTGCAATATAGCATAATAATATATAGTCTGGACAGATTTCTTAGTGTTGTCAGAAGGAAACATTGCTAATTTGACAATAATTTATTGTTGTAAAAAATCATGTTTTAATATTTTCCTTTTACTATGTTATTATTCAAAATTCCATTTTCTGAATCAAAACCATTCAGGGACTCACACAAATAGACACAAAAAATTTCATCAAAATCGGTGCAGCCGTTTATGAAGAGTTCAGTGACATACACACGTACAGAATAATTATATATAAAGATACACAAACAAAAAATAAACCCAACATCCCTAACATTTTTTTTTGATGTGTTATTCTTTTCATTTTCTTTTTTATCTTTATTTCTGTTATATTTTTATTTTATTTATAATTTTGTATGATGTATAACATATAATATGGTATGTCTAGCATTGCACCCGCTTGCTCACAAACTGAATAAAAAGCGTATATCTATAGATTAATATCTATACAAAAATTCTCCAAATTGACTTCCTTTGCAATCTGTGGTTTTGCACCCTGTATGATATTATAATTGGATCGCATTATTTACAACTATTTTGTGATTGCATCTGCGAAAAGCATATTTAGCTAAAACCATGTTTAAACCATGTTTTTATTCGCATTCTTCCCTCGACAGAAACTCGTTCTGTCCTGTGCGGTGCGGAACAATTTCCTTTGGAAAGAGTTTTTAAAAGAAAAAAAAATAATTGAAATAAATAAGTATTTAGAAAAAAAAAGAAATTAAAAACTTTAAATTGATGGCACAAAACAAACATCAGTCATTTTGTAGATATTTTTGCCGGTTTATCTTTTCTACTGTAATCACATACGGCTAACATATAAATTTTGAAATACTGAAAATAATTTAAAATATACATAGTACCTACACAGATAAAAAAAATTACTTAAATACTGAAGAATCAATTCATGCAAATAATATATGAACAAAAAACACATTAACAATGGATTTTATTTATTGACAGTTTCAAAACTCAGCAGAGGGGCAAGTCTTATCAACCGTCGGAATCAAAACCATCATTTTTAATCTATATCAAGGATCTAACTATCTTATGGAGTTCTATAATATCTAAAGAAATGTGTGTGGGTGTGTATAAATAAATGTGTGTATATATGTATGTGCGTGTTTGTATATTTATGTATGTGTGTATATTTATATATGTGCATTTCAGGAGCATTTTTTTGTATTTTTTGTATTTATTTTGCATATTAATAAAGTAGACCTTGTATAGATAATAAAATATTATACATAAGCAATAGGATCATGCTGAAAATCAGCTGCTGGGGGGCTTGCCTTCCAGCAACATATTAGCTGAGCATGGTCCTTTTGAGTCAGAAAGGTTGTTTTTCTGTATATTACTTTTTATATGTCTGTGTTTTTGTATACAAACTCTTTTTTTGTCTCAATAAATGTTTATTTATTTATTTATTTATAAAATAACTGTATAATGTAGGTTGAACAACATTAAACTATATAAATTTTATTCAGTAAAGTAAGCGATTCAATAAATAAATGATAAGCGATTCTATAAATTGTCTCAATCAAAAATTATATGACAAAATAAATTTCAACTGTAAGAAAAAATAATGATAAAAATTAGCAGATTCGTTGTAATAAATAATAAAATACGTTATTTGAATAGTTTGCTACAATAGAAGGATATGGATTGGATGAATAATTTTCGTTTTATTAAAAAGCATGTCAGCATAATGTTATATGAAAGGATATTATGTTGAGATATATTTTACACGCTAGGAATAAATTGAATTGGTGCATTTTCATATCTCTTGAGATAATACATTTCATCTTTTGATGCCAAATATTATTTTATTTGTGCATGCATTCAATTCAGCGACATTGTAAAATGCTAAATCTAATAATGCTTTCGTGACTCAGCATACATTTTTGCACAGTGAGACTAAGGAGTGCCATGGTATAGACATTATAGACAAGGTCTGGTTGGAAAAATGTCTTAGCCAATAGTATCTTAGTTATTATTCTTGGAGATCCGGCTTGTAAGACAGTATTTGAAATGAAATGTAATTCTTGCATATCTATCGATATATTTAATTTTCATTTATTAATTTATTTATATCCAATACAACATTCTGACTTACTTTCATAAAAGTACAATACAATACCCGAGAACACAACAATCAATAAACACACGAACAAGTACAAACCTAAATTACACAATCCCTCATATGAAAACATCTTTTGGTCAACGAAATTTTTCATTTATTGCTCCTCGACCTAACAACAGTTTACTTTCCTCTCTTAAAGAACTATCATCACAAAGAATATTCAAAATGAATATTAAAAAATACATCATAAATTATGGGAGGATAGAACTAACACAAATACTTAGTATTTAACAATAACTTCTTAAATAATTCAAAATTTAAATTATTAACAACATTTGTAGCTATTCCGTATTGTGTTTGCGATGCTCTTTGAGTAACACTTAAAAATATTTTATTTGATTTGGGAAACATGTGATTCATATTAATTACACCAACATAGTTAACTAGTCTCTTTCTATGGCTCTGAAATAAAAATCGCGTTTGAGATTGGATATATGACAGGTATTATGGCGGACATTGGGATCTAGTTGATCTGTTCTGTGAGCCCATGGGCTCACACAAAACAGATCATATGTTTGTTGAGGTAATGATTGTGATTGCAGAAAGTTAGAGATTATGAACATATTTCGTATGGAACGGGGACAAACACCTGGTTCATAATTGCATATAATTTGTCAATAAACAGGATTTCCTAGTTGGGCAGCCTTATGGGCAGCAGTAATCTACTTATTGTTGTCATTATAAAAATGGTGTGATAAAAGGTAAATAAATAAATAAATATATAATTTATCATATTGTACGTAGTCTTCTTCTTCTTCTCTCGTGACCGCTGCGCCACTACAGCATAGCAAGTCCTCTTATGAGCAGGTAGCAGGGCAATCTCGCAGGTGTCCTTTGGTCACACGAGAGGCAGTCATCATCCGTTAGGATCCCCAAGTTTTCACGTTTGTCATTATCATTGTTAATAGTTATCATTAAAAATCACAAGATACTACACAAAGAGCAGAAGATAATAAGAGAATAGAAAAGTAAGAAACCTAAATAAATACACATAGTAAAAAATATTAACTAGAAAGAATCAAACAATTCAGTTGTTAGAGAACTAAATATTTTGACGTATGCATTATACATGACGATGGTACAGGAATGTAGAGTTCTAAGCAACGCGTATTTATACTGTAACAGACCTGGGGGGGGGGAATTAAAAAAAAAATAATTTAATCCCATATATTGCGACCAACAAATTACCACCATGGGGACAATTCAAGGGAGCGAGTCTGGTCCGACCGGTGAAATCAAAACCCTCGTGATTACCCATATCATGGATATAATTATCATATGGAGTTCTATGGCATCTAAAGACATTATAGAACTCCATATAATAATTATATTCGTGATATAGGTTATCATCAGGGTTTATATTTCACCGATTGGACCAGACTTGCCCCCCTGAGTTAAAAATGTCCACTATGTGAGCATTGAGCATACCTTTTACTAGTCTATGTAATCTTATATGTAATTTAAGTGTGCATTAGATCTAGTATTGTCACAGTAAAATATGGGCGGTAACCAAGTAGATCTTATTGTCACGTGAAACATCATTATACTATTGATAAATAAATATACTTCATTCATTTTTAATGTTTTTGCGTTTTATTTTTTCTTGGACAAATTACATATACCTACTATGTCAAATATTAATTTAAAACGCACCCAATAACAGGTTTTTTGTTTCACCCAATTTTTTTGCTACTTATCGTGTCCCGGAGCCAGATTGATGTTATTCAATCAAAATAGATGCATATTTTATTTATTTATTTGATCTTCTTGTACATATAATAAGTACACTGGCGGGCTTATTGCCTAATGGCAATTTCTTCCAACCAACCAGAGTAAATGTTGAGTAGGTACATATAAAAAACAATGTGTACTATGGCAATAAGTTAATCACATTACAAAATAAATAAATACAGCATAAGAAATGTAAAAAAAAACAAACAAAGAAGATAGCATATAAGAACAATTCATAGCAATGATAGGAAAACAAAAGGATAAGGAAAGGAAGAGGAGAGGAAGTTGTAATCAGGTGTTGTCAGATAAATATATATTTTTTTTTATTAAAAATGAATAATTCCTTGTTAAACAAGTACATATACCTACATCTTCCTACGTTCCCTAAAATAAGCAAATAAATGCTTGTGCTATAGGTGAACGAAATCGGTTAACGCAGGATTCGAACTCGCAACCACTGGATTACTAGCCCAGCGCGCTAACCACTCTGCCACCGACCCATCTAACTTTTGCTTTAGCCTTTTCTTTATTTTAATTGTTCATCAACTCCGATAAAAGAATCTCTTCAAAACCAATGGCATTTTATTTATGGACACGTTATATGAGAACAAAACGCTCTACAACAAATGGTACCGTTTAATGAATTCTTACAATATCACAAAGAAAAAGCACGAAATGACGGAATAACACAACAATATAATTATTCAAGCACACACTGCAGACATTTTTTCCTATTTTACTCCCGTGTAACATTATATTTATCTTTCACACTAAATTATTGTGAAAGAGACGAAGTTATAGATGTGCGAAAAAGCGAATCGCTGCTGTAACAAGTAAATGTGACTTGACGCGTATATTTAAAAATTGTAAATTCTATGGGCCGGTATTACAGTCGGCCCTCAACTTATTGAGTTTGTTAAACTCAAGATTAATGTTAAGGGGAGATTGAATCCATTTCCGTATTACAGTGCAATATGACGTTTCAGTTACTAAATCTTCAATTATAGACATATTTTACTTTTTCTGTGGTTATTATCTGTCAAATTTTAAATTACTCCAAATAATACGAACAACAAAACGGACCGCTACGACTTGAAATACTATTGTTTTATTATTCAACTTGGTAAACTTAATTTTTTTCACAAAAATAATGCTTTTAAATGCCCATGTTCGTTTCAATACGGCTGTCAGTTTGTTTTGTTATGTGGCGCCACCGTCGATACAACTAACGCTAGAGGCGTGATGGAAAACTGAAACTACACTCGTTGCCTAGCAACGAGTCGAGAAATGACAGTTGACTCACCGTTAAGTACTTATTCCGCCAGAAACGTTGAGTTAAATATTTGTCGTTTTAGTGACGTATTTGAAGGAAGATTTAGCCTAAACGGACACTGTAATACGCTATATTTTTGTAAAACTAGAGTTTAGCTTTTAAACTGAGACTGTAATATTGGCCCTATGCAATCAATTAAAGTAGGCTCGTGATGACACCGGCGTCCTCATAAGGTAAATTTTGTAAATATGCTGACTTGACATATCGGCAGAGTATTATTTCTCTGTAGTTTATTCAAAATAAAAATAACGATCGTCAAATCCATATTTTTTTTTTGAAAAAATAGGATAGAATACATTATGTGAGAAATAGAATATTCAATTTACTATAACAGACACATACTGCGACATATTTTCTGTTTTACTCCAGTGCAATCACAGTACATGTACAGTATTATTTCTCACAGCAAATAATGCCTTATAGCTGTGTAAAAAGTTTAATACAACAACAGAATCCCTTTGAATACTTACAAGCGAATAAGACTTTAAAAAATCCATATTAATATATCAGTCACCTAATAAATATGCATTATAAAATTATTTATCTGGTCTGTCTTTCACATTTCTAGTGTTATTTTTATTTATTTTCATCAAAAAAGATGGCGTTTTGACTGCAAAAATACATACTACAACATCTTGCGTGCAATTTACATAAGTGCGATATGAATTAAGTGAGGCATGTGCTTTAATGTTTGTTTACCGATTTAAAAGACTAGAAGCGTATCTATTATTTTTATATATTATCATTGTTCAAAACGATACAAAACCTCATGAGATAATATAGATAGTTGCTTGTTATGAAAATAAAACATTTTTTTATTTGAATACGATATGAGATGTGTCTAGGATTTTGAACGTTCATTCCGAGTCAGGTTTTGTATTCCCGTTGGATTGCGAATTGCATTTCCCATATCGCGCTGAATATATGCGAGTAGAATATTAATAGACCTCCCTTATAGAAAACAATTCAGACTATATTTCATTTCTTATACATACATGCATTTTGTAAACGTCATGCAATGTAAAATATTGTTAGTATTAACTCGAATATTGCATAGTAAGTTATCTACGTGAATATAAAATTAATATTTTTACTATTCCACAGTGCAATTTTTTTTTAATTTGTATCCCGTACTCATCAGAATACTTAATCTTTAGGTTTTAATTTGATTCACTTCTCAACATCAATGGAAAATTAGTCACATTCCATGTAGATAGTTTATTTTATGAAGTCAACGCCAATGTACTTAATATAACTCCAAATTGCCAAAACCTCGGAAATCTAGATTTAAAAAGCTTTTTATTTAAAAAAAAAATTCAACACAGACAGCGTTTGCTGGTATGAGTGTTGACATACATTTTGGTTTATATTGACATTTTGTTAGATTAATACATATCATGGTATAGAATGTGGTGAACAATAACATTACAATGAAGTTTACAAAAAAAAATGAAAATTCAACCGTAGTGGAGCCCAATACAGTTAGCCGGGAGTACAGAAAAACCTATTTGAAAGCACTATTATGCAGTATGTGTTGTTTTAACTTCTTTTTGAAAAAATGAAGTTTTTGGCAGTGCTTAATGTCATCTGGTAGTTGATTGTACAAATTAATGCTGGTGGATAATAGTCCTTTGTTTAGTCTGTCTGTTCTATTGCTAATGTTTCTAAGGTTGTTTCTTTGTCTAGTGTCGTAGTTATGTATGTCACTAACAGTTTCCAGGAGTGTGTTGTGTTTGTTTAAGTAAGTCATGTTTGATTTTATAAATGTACATTATTTTTTCATAGTTTATAATCTGTTGTATTGTGGGTTCTGATACTATTTCATATACAGTTTGTTTAGTCTGTCTGTTCTATTGCTAATGTTTCTTTGTCTAGTGTCGTAGTTATGTATGTCACTAACAGTTTCCAGGAGTGTGTTGTGTTTAAGTAAGTCATGTTTGATTTTATAAATGTACATTATTTTTTCATAGTTTATAATCTGTTGTATTGTGGGTTCTGATACTATTTCATATACAGTTTGTTAAGTCTGTCTGTTCTATTGCTAATGTTTCTTTGTCTAGTGTCGTAGTTATGTATGTCACTAACAGTTTCCAGGAGTGTGTTGTGTTTGTTTAAGTAAGTCATGTTTGATTTTATAAATGTACATTATTTTTTCATAGTTTATAATCTGTTGTATTGTGGGTTCTGATACTATTTCATATACAGTTTGTTTAGTCTGTCTGTTCTATTGCTAATGTTTCTTTGTCTAGTGTCGTAGTTATGTATGTCACTAACAGTTTCCAGGAGTGTGTTGTGTTTAAGTAAGTCATGTTTGATTTTATAAATGTACATTATTTTTTCATAGTTTATAATCTGTTGTATTGTGGGTTCTGATACTATTTCATATACAGTTTGTTAAGTCTGTCTGTTCTATTGCTAATGTTTCTTTGTCTAGTGTCGTAGTTATGTATGTCACTAACAGTTTCCAGGAGTGTGTTGTGTTTGTTTAAGTAAGTCATGTTTGATTTTATAAATGTACATTATTTTTTCATAGTTTATAATCTGTTGTATTGTGGGTTCTGATACTATTTCATATACAGTTTGTGTAGGTGTTCGCCAGTGTAGTCCGTATATAGTTTTAAGTGCCTTGGTTAGCATCCTTCCTATTTATTAATTTCATGTTATTGCTTCAAAGGTACATATATTTACAAGTAACATCAACATCATCGGCTTTGTCAGCGGCACCACATATCCAATCGACAACGCCCAAAGGACACGAATGCACAGTCCTAGATAACTAAATACTAACTCATAACCTCACTGGAGTATTAAGTATTCTTAAGTGGGTGATCAACGTACGAGATAAAACCGCGGTATTGCAATGATACACCGGCGAGCTTTACCGTTTAGCCATAAGACTGCGGTTTTACTCGCACCTCGATCAGGGCCTTTAAGTTAGCAATTGCGTTGCAGAGACATCAGTACTAAATATTACGCCAAACATAAGGTAGATGGCGTAGAATTTCACATTATTATGTACGAAGAAAAGAAATAGTTTTCTATGGGTTTAAACTGACGTTTAAAATGTTTTTTTTTATCATAACAACACAAACACATTTATCCAAGCTAACACTGACAGCTCTATGTCACGATATATCTGAAATTCCAGCGAATTTTCTGCATCCCGTATAGATCGCTGAATACTCTGTGTAAGATTTGAATTGACAAAATTACCAAATACATATTCAATGAAGTCGCTTAAATCATCATCCAACTAAAACATCTCGTATTTTAGTATTAAACTACTCGTAAGGCGTCTCGTCGTCAACCTTACTTTTTGACAATTCGCAAATGTTAGTTTAGGCCGATGTGCATGCCCTAAGTATTTAAATATGTCTCTGCAATGCAATTCTCATATAAAAAACTTCGTAGCATCCTTAAGTTAGGAGCCACGTGATCTCCTAAATTAAGTGAGCGACTGTGCAATGAAGACATGATTAGTATTAAGAATTTAGTATTTAGGTCGGACTCTGAATTCGGGTTTAAGTCCCCGTGGACGCAGTCATCTTAGCTACTGATTTAAAAACTACCGATCTAAATTTTTTGCATATTTTATTTGTATAAAACCACAGTGAGTACTTAACATCTTACCAGTTTTTGAAGCTGGCCGTTCCCTGCTCAGAACACACTTGTAAAAAATGGACAAAATTATTTGTACAAATAATAAATTTGTATTTTGTTTTTAAATGTGCCACAAATTGTTTTACTTTTACTAAACCATGGTTTTCTTTTCATTTCAGTTGTAGCACTTCGTCGAGGAGAGAAGAATCGCAATATCCTTTGACTGAAGGAAGTGAAATTCTCCTGCTCGTAACTCGCCTTAACTTCAACAAACTAACTCTCCAAGATGGCAGCCTTTGTAGCAAAGCAGATGGTTGGAAATAAGTTGAGCGCCGTTAAAGGTATGTGTACTGTTTTGTTTTATTAATCACTAGCTTTTATGTCCCGCCGTTGGCCAAGAATGTAAATTAGTGAAGGAATAAGCAATCGTTTATATAATATTGTCACACAAAATATTTGCTAATTCGTAGTATGAAAAGTAGTTTGAAATTTAATTGAGTTTAAGCGATGTAAAAAGTAATGGCCACAACCCATTTGTTTTTATATATAAGTAGGTACATATAATTTCTGCACGCATGGACTATGGTAAATGGTTTTAAATATGACTGATTATAAAGAGACAACGTTGTAAAGAGTTTGGATTTGGCCACAACCCCTATTTTTATATATTGTCATCGAACGCAAATGTGTTTTAAATATTTAGTAATTTTGGATGATGGGAAATGGCTTAAAAATTAAATAAACAAAAGTACTGAAAAGATTCTAGTGTTGGTCACATCCCATTCGTTTTTATATTTTTCGTCAAGTGTGCATACCTATAGATTATTATGCATATATAAAACTGATCTACATTACAGAAGAAGACTTAAATAGTTTTTAATTTGAATATAAACGTTGTTAAGAGTCCAGTAATGGCCACAACCCCGATTTTTTATTATATTGTCATCAAAATCAAATATGTAGTTATTGAAAATTAAGCAATATATGATGATATAATAAATGGTGTAAATTTCGATTGAAAAAAGTATTGAGAAGATTCTAGTGATGGTCACATCCCATTCGTTTTATGTATTTTCGTCAAGTGTGCATGTTGTTTATAATATTTCTATACAATAGACTATAAGACATAAAACTAACCCAAAAGACTAAATGAAAAAAAAGAATAAGTATAAGACTATAACAAATAGTTTGTAATAAAAATTGACCCAATGGTCTACATAAAAGATGCAATAGAAGAATTACACAATAGTAAATGTATTATATAAAAAACTGACCAAATGGTCTTCATAAAAGAAGAAGAAGATGAATTGAAATATAGGAAATATTTTATATAAAATTCACCCAACGTCTACATTAAATAAGAAAACGAAGAATTAGACTAAAGGAAATAGTTTGTATAAAAACTAACCAAAAGATCTACAAAAAATAAGAAAAAGAAGAATTAGACTATAGAAAGTAGTTAATATAAAAACTGACCCAAAGGTCTACATATTAGAAGAATAATTATACGTCAAGAAATAGATTGTATAAAAACTAACGCAAAGGTCAACATAAAAGAAGACGAAGAAGAATTAGACTAAAGGAAAAGTTTGCATGAAAACTCTCCCTTGGTCTACATAAAACAGGAAAAATTAGACTATAGGAAGTTAGTTTATACAAAATTCAACAAAGGTCTACATAAAATTAAAAAAGGAGAAATACGTTAAAAGAAATAGTTGGTATCAAAACTGGCCCAGAGGTCTACATAAAATAAGAAGAAAAAGAATTAGATAATAGGAATAAGTTTGTATAAAAACTCACCCAAAGGGCTACATAAAAGAAGAGGAAGAAGATGAATTAGACTATAGGAAATAGTTTGTATAAAAACTCACCCAAGGTCTTCATAAATAATTAAGAAAAAGAAAAATTAGACTATAGGAAATAGTTTATTTATGAACTGTCCCAAATGACTTCACAAAAGAAAAGGAAGAAGAATTAAACTCCAAGAAATAGTTTGTATAAAAAATCACCCAAAGGTCTACTAAAATAAAAGAAGAATTTCACTATAGGAAATAGTTTGTAGATTGAATGACATGTGTATTGTAGTTAACCTAAGATAGTTTAATAATTTTCCTATACGAAATTAGTATATTGTTGGTTTTTAAGTAGTATTAGGTATGTAGGTACCTACCTACAATGATGTTCTAAATTAATTCGAATTCGATTTATAACAAATTTTATTTGAATATCAGAATGTGTCCGTTACCATAGTAACCATAGAACATGTAAAACATATCAAATGGTTTGTAGACATTTTTTGAATAATATGTAGGTACCTACATTGGTTTGTTCGATGCCATAAAAATGAAAATTGTCCGAAATATCAAATATTATATACAAACATAGAATTATAATATACTATACAAATTATGCAATTTTATTATGCCTATATCTTTACTAATAATTAACAGACTTTTACAATATACGTCTTAAAACTTGCTGTAATGTCTTGTGTTTCATTTTATTATTTCATAATTATATTTATTTCAAAGGTTTATTATTTTCAAGAACATATTCATTCGGTAGGAAAATGAAATATTGTATGAAAAGATATTAAAATGGCGGCATTTATGTACAAAACGCTTACTTTAAAAATAAGTTAAACATTATAATTATACAAAATATTCACCATGTTTTTCACTTAAACGCTAAGTTATACTTGAAAGTAAATTTTTTTCGTGTAAATACGTACTTCTAACTTTTAAACTAATAGATATTTGCGTGCAAAATGTACACTTTTTTGACAGATACGACTTGGAAAATTTTGTATGAAAAAAATAATTATTGAAATATTTTTAAAATTCAGCATTTTTATCGCATTATTTTTAGCGTGACACTGCATCAGGTATACAGGTACACGTTCGCACATAAATTAGATTTTTAGATGCTCTTGGTTTTTCAGAAGGCGTGAGACAAACACACACACACACACACACAGACACTAACATTTTGTTTGCTTTATTACTTTAGACTAGCTTTTATGTCCCGCCGTTGGCCAAGAATGTAAAATTGTGAAAGAAAAAGCAATCGTTTTTATAATATTGTCACCCAATTATTTTGCAATATCAGACTATGAAAAGTGGTTTGAAATTTGATTGAGTTTAAGTATTGTAAAATGTTCAAGTGATGGCCACAACCCATTCTTTTTTATATATTGCTATAAAGTGTGAATGAAGTATAATATTTATACAATTTCTGCTCGCATGGACTATGCGTAATGGTTTTAAATATGACTGTTTATCAACGTTGTAAAGAGATTGGTTTGGCCACAACCCCCATTTTTAAATATTATCATCGAAAACAAATTGTAATGAGTACCTATTGAAAATTTAGTAATTTTGGATGTTGGGATGTGGTTAAAATTTGATTAAACAAACGTAGGTACTGAAAAGATCTAGTATTGGTCACATCCCATTCGTTTTTATATTTTTTCATCAAGTGTGCATTATATTTTTGCTCAATTTGACTGAAAGTCTTCATTAACGAAGAAGAAGAAGACTTGAACTATAGTGAATAGTTTTTAATTTGAATATAAATGTTGTGAAGAGTTCAGTAATGGCCACAACCCCCATTCTTTAAATATTAGGTGTTGAAAATTATTCAAAATAGGATGATATAAATGGTTTAAATTTAATTAAACAAAAGTATTGAAAAGATTCTAGTGCAGGTTATATCGTCACATCCCATATCCCATTCATTTCATATGTATTTTCATCAAGTGTGCATATCGTTAATAATATTTCTGCACAATAGACTATTAGACTTAAAACTAACCCAAAAGACTAAATAAAAAAGAGAAAAATAAGTATAAGACTATAAGAAATAGTTTGTATAAAAAACTATTCCAATGGTCTACATAAAATAAGTAAAAATACATATACCTAATAGAAGAATTAGACTATTGGAAATAGATTGTATAAAAGCTCACCCAAAGGTCTACAAAAAAGAAGAAGAAGAATATTTAGACTATTGGAAATAGTTTGTATAAATACTGACCAAAAGGTCTACATAAAAGAAAATGAATAAGACTATTGGAAATAGTTTGTATTAAAACTCTCCCAAAAGTCTACGTACTTAAATGAAGAAGAATAATAATTAGACTAAAGGAAATAATTTTTATAAAAAAATGACCCAAATGTATACATAAAAGAAGAAGAAGATGAATTAGACAATAGGAAATAGTTTGTATAAAAACTGCCCTAAAGGTCTACATAAAATTAAGAAGAAAAAGACTCCAGGACCCGCCGCTTCAGGCCCTTCAGTACCTCCCGTCCCTTTAATCCCTCATTACGTCCCTTCCCATCAGGCCCTTCAGTACCTTCCGTCCCTTCAGGCAGTTTTATACCTCCCGTCCCTTCAGGCCCTTTAGTGCCTCCCTTCCCTTCATTACATCCCGTCCCATCAGTCGGTTAAGAAAAGTTTAAATCCAGAAACCATCCTGGAAGAACCGCGAAGAGATGAAAGAACCTTCTTTTCCCAGGATGCTCTACTTAATAGGTAAAATGACTAAATACACGAAGAAGAAGAAAAAAGTTTAAACCCAGATACCTGCGAAGAGATGGAAGGACAGTTGGACCTTCTTCTCCCAGGATTCTCCAACTTCATAGGTAAAATGAGCAAAAATACACGATGAAGAAGAAGAAGAAGAAATAAGTTTAAATCCAGATACCTGCGAAGAGATGGAAGGAAAATTGGACATTCTTCTCCCAGGTTAGTCCACCTTCAAAGGTAAAATGACCAAATAGACGATGAAGAAGAAGAAGAAAAAAGTTTAAATCCAGAAACCTGCGAAGAGATGGAAGGAAAATTGGACCTTCATCTCCCAGGATAGTTCATCTTCATAGGTAAGATGACCAAGTACACGTTGAAGAAAAAGAAGAAAAAAGTTTATATGCAGAACCCGTCCTGGAAGACCTGTGAAGAGATGGAGGGACAGTCGGACCTTCTTTTCCCAGGATACTCCCCCTTCATAGGTAAAACGACCAAATACACGAAGAAGAAGAAGAATAAGAAAAAAGTTTAAATCCAAAAACCATCCTGGGCATACGCTCGACAATTCACCAAAGTTTCATTATAATCGGACAAACGGTTGATAAATAAATAAATAAAATAATTTTCCTATAGGAAATCAGTATAGGTATATTATTGTTGATTTGTAAGTAAATAGTATTAGGTAGGTACCTACCTACAACAAACTTCTAAATAAATTCGATTCCTAACAAATTTTATTTGAATATCACATTCTTTCTGTAGCCATGGAAACGATTCGAACACATAAGTAATATCGAATGGTTCGGATATATTTTTTGAATATGTAGGTACCTACATTGGTTTGTTCGATGCCATAAAAATGAAAATTGTCAGAAAAATCAAATATTATTTACAAATTATGCAATTTTATTATGCCTATATCTTTACTAATAAATAACACATTTTTACAATATATGTCTTAAAACTTGCCGTAATGTCTTGTGTTTCATTTTATTATTTCATAATTACATTTATTTCAAAGGTTTATTATTTTCAAGAACATATTCATTCGGTGGGAAAATGAAATATTGTATGAAAAGATATTAAAATGGCGGCGTTTATGTACAAAAGGCTTACTTTAAAAATAAGTTAAACATTATAATTATACCAAATATTCACTATGTTTTTCACTTAAACGCTAAGTTATACTTCAAAATATATTTTTTTTGTGTAAATACCTACTTCTAACTTTTAAACTAACAGATATTTGCGTGCAAAATGTACACTTTTTTGACAGATATGATTTGGAAAATTTTGTATGAAAAAAATAATTATTTAAATATTTTTAAAATTCAGCATTTTTATCGCATTCTTTTTAGCGTGACACTGCATCAGGTATACTGGTACATGTTCGCACTTAAATTAGATTTTTAGATGCTCTTGGTTTTTCAGAAGGCGTGAGACAAACACACACACAAACACATACACACACACACACACACACACACACATACACTAACATTTTGATTGCTTTATTACTTTAGATTTATACTCGCGAGGAACCGTCTTAGAATTGGGCTTCCACTATTCTCTATTATCATCGTTTATGGATTTCGGGAGAATTGGAAGAAGGTCCATTCAATACAATGTTGCTTGTCCTATGCAGTCTGCATCCAAGTAACGCCAGGCAAATATACCCTTATACATAAATATGTTATGTTTTCTGCTTTTATGTAGACCTTCTATTTTAAGACGTCTGTTTCTCCTGCGAAGAGGACTCCCAGCTATCCTTCATCTTCATTCATCTACCTACGCGGTCTATCGCGAGGTTATATATGGGGTTTTGATAATTTTCTTTCTTGTATTCTTGTAGCTATCGCCTTGAAAAAGGCTATAAAGGGATAAGCAATATTCATTACCTATACCTATATACAGTTAATGAATATTTCTTGGGCGACTAACAGGTATTATGACAAGTATTAATTTAACACACACCCAATAACTAGTTGCCACATTGTGGAAACTTAATATTAATCATCTAACAGATCTAGACTGAAAACATAATGAAAAATTGTGTCTCCACAGGAAATCGATCCGGGACCTTTAAATCAGTAGTCATATACCTAACCAACTGAGCCCGATCGAAGGCCGACGTATGCGTGTATATTTATTTTTATTCATATGTTTATTTTGGGTTACATATAGTTTAGAAATACATGTCATGATATATACCTACAAAAGAACGCTAAATTATTTCACCTCAAAATGTCGGGTAACCAGCGACAGGTGTGCGGGTCAACTATTTAGGGAAACATAGATACTTCTTCTTATTCTTCTTGTGTCATATCAGGTCTCTCCGACAATGACGACCACCATAGAGAAAGCCTCCCTGTCCTGTGCTCAGAAACAGTTTCGCAGCCAGGAAAGCTGCCTTCTTCCGACCCCACTACGACCCTCAATATTCCCCTTCACGACGAGCTGAAGGATGGCATACTTTTCACGTGTATACAATAAATTAAATTAAATGTTTAATTCTTCAGTAGCTGATTCAGCGTTGTGGATAGCTATTTTATTTTATTTATTTTAATTTTATTCAGAAATACAACAGCTTATACAATAATATAATAATACAGTAAGATAAAATTCTTGTTGATAACGCCAATTACAGTATTTCCTAGTGGGTGTTACAATATAATATAATATAATATAACATAACACAATACAACACAATGCAACACAATACAATACAACAAAGTGTAACATAATATAATCTTCACTGCTAGACTGCCCATGGAGATGGATACGAAGTGATGGGACACACTGCGGGGAGGGGAAGGGGGGGACGTATATATGTAGTAAATCGGCCAGCGCAACGTGCGACCACAAACACACCACTATACAAATTTCATACTACGATTAAATTATCAAAGATATAAAGTCTAATTTGAAGATAAATTATGATGATGATAAGCTAATTTCCACTATCTGGTCGACTGGTCAAGTTCTTTAAGCCAAAACAGCACCATCATCTCAATTGTAAAGATTGCACCCAACCTCACATGACAATAATGAATTTAATTGAAACGTTTATTTATGGATGAGGGTTGCTTGTATGAAGGCTTTCAACGACATTATGTAGGTAGATAAATATCAGTATGAATTTAATGAGATGTAACAATTTGCTCACACAGGATAATGATAAGTTATGTTATTTTCATATACGACAAATATGTCTAGAACTTACTAAATATGTCTCTACTACATAATTTGCTAGATCATAACTCTTGTAGTGAAGGATTGGGGTTTAGACCAAACAGAATTCAAAGTGACACAGTTTATGTTGTTAAAGTGCATTCTCTCTATTAACTCCTTTAGCGTTTTTGTGTTGGTTAGCTTGCAAATTTGTCAATATGACGAACTCAGTTCTACGGAATTGCCAGCATTTGATAGATGTCTATTTAATACTTACATATTAGTTGTAAGTAAATGTTCCTACTTGACAATATGTTGATCCATTTATGCAGTCAATCAAACTTTAGTTAGGGCTTACAAAACTATTACGCCATTCACCTATCCTCACAGTTTTTATTCTTCACATGATCCGATTTGTTAAATTAACGTTAAAAGAATATACTCGACTTTGTAAGACCGTGAATCTTCACTATTCTATAGAAGTACATAAGGAAAATGACTCTTATTGTCATTAAATGAATAACCTTTGTTTTCTTATATGGTGGATATTGGATATATTTATCTTGGAAAAACTTTTGCCATCAAATAATCTGAAATCAAAATTTAAATTTCTTTGTAAAGGTACCTACCTACTGGTACATGTCTTGAAAAAAATCACATAATATGTTCCATCAAAAAAAGAAAAAAGCAAAAATCAATAACAAAAAAATATTACTATATATTACAACCGCGGCATTTTTTTTTTCATTTTATTCGAGGAAACAAAAAAAAATATTATCGAAACTGTTATATTCTCACCTCGCGAATCGTGACAAAAGCTTTTATTCTTCTACAAAAATGCCGGCAACAATAATAATAGCTACAACAGTGCCATCTGTAGATTTTTTATTTCAATACAAAGATTATCTTGCTGACAAGGATTTGTGAGGAGATTTTACCTAGAGGATGGTTGATAAATTTATACGGCTTAGATTTCCCTCCCACGTGTGTTATTCTATATCCGAGTTCTTTATCTGCTAAATAAAATTTTATCCGATTTTATAAGTAGGCAGGCAGTTGACTGGTGTATACGTCACTGGGAGCAAAACAGTAAAGATCTAAATCAAAACAAAATAAATATTATTACAAGTTGCATGTAGCACACGAGATCCTAATGTCGATAGCGATAGTAGGTATGTACATATAGTTGAAGAATACGTACCAAACTATAAACCCATAAATCCAAATTATTGAATATTTGATTTCTTAACAAAACATGTAGGTATGTATGTCAGGATAGGATAGTAAAATAAAATAAATAAATGAACACTTCCTTGCACCTTGCGCAAGTGGCGAGTTTATTGCAGTATGGAAATTTATTCCAACTAACCAGTGTTTCCAGCCCAGAGAAGCAACATTAGCGTTAGAAATGAATATAAATAAATTTCTCCTCTGCTGGGAATCGAACCCAGGACGCCTGCACAGAAACCTAACGGCTTACCAACTGTGCCGCGGCGGTTGGCGATAGTATGAAGTTTAGTACTATTTTCCTACCCAGAATATGAAAACATATTTGATAGAAGTAGGAGCCGACTCCAACACATCAACAAGTTGTCTTAGAGTGGCTGAAATGAAGACCCTGCGCTCCATTGCTAGAAGAACCCTCAGGGACCGCATCAGAGATGAAACGATCAGGTCTGTAATGCGGTGTCGAGGACATAATAAGATGGGAACGTAGCATTAGACGCTACTGGAGACCACGTCGAAAACATGGACTAAAGTAGAATCGTAAAGATTGTAAAGACGGAAGAAGGTACCCAACAACATAAGACTGCCAGAAAATCGGCGAAGAGACGAAAAGAAAGTTGGACCTGCTCGTCCTAGGAAGTCCACCTTCACAAACAGGTCAAATGACCTAATACACGGTGAAAAAGAAGACGAGATGTTACTAAATTCGTTGTAAGGATTAATATTCAAATTTTGTATAGAAAAATTTCAGCATTTACATAATATGAAATTGTAAAATTATTTTTGATTTAAATATTTCATTGTGATAATTTTTCAATGCCATTCTATAAAAGTGATGTGCCATCTTGGGAATTTATAAAATATATAAAAATTATAAGTTTCCTGAATTTAGGGTCACATTGAAATATTTGACAGATATAAAATTTAGCCATCGATAATGAAGTAAAACACGCCGTAAATAGTACATAGCAAATAGTACACACCACACACATATACATTATAATGAAACTTTCAGAATACAATCTCAGCATGATAGTTGTTGATAATCTTCAATAAAAAATAACCTTTAAAATTGCGAATTCATAATGAGCTGAAGAGGACTGCACAGGATAGAGAGAAGTGGAAAGCGAGATGTAGGTAGACTTCTTCTGCAAACCAATCCGCAGGATTGAGGCTTTTGATGATGAACTAACACTATATTATGTTCTTGGGATAGTGAGGAGGAATAAGAATCAAATCGCAGGTAGTTTGTTTTCATATCATCCTGTATGTTGGTTGGTATTAAAACAATGTAAGTTAGAATGAATGGATAAGATGGTACATAATATATTATATAGGTACATAGATAAAATAATAGGTACGATGAAAAATATAAAAGATATAAAGTAGAATAGATATTGTTTGAAATCCGGAACGTGTTTTCTATACATTTGGCTTATTCCTTGTGGAGAAAAAACATTTCTCCAGATAAAGACGCTGTGTTATGACTTCCGATAGTTAAAGGTACACCTTACACTTACACCTTAACACAGAAAAAGATTCTGCGTCGATGCTTTCTTATATTATATTAATTAAAAAAATAAAACACCGAGTTCTCTGTCGGCATACAGACAATAAAACACAACAATTAATATTTTTTTTTACAAAGGGATTATACGTACCTTTATTTTCTCTTACTAAAAAACTCTACCCTGATTAACTCAAAGTTTTTTAGTAAGAGAAAATAAAGGTACGTATTTATAATCCCTAATATTGACTGTTCCAATCCTTTTTCCTGTCTAAAACATTCTTACTTAAATATATAAATATGCATTGTGTAAATTTGTTTCATTTATTTTTATTTTTTGTCACAACTGAATTTTTTTTATATATCTTTTTTTATATATATACCTACTCAATTATTACTTACTACTGATACAAAACAGATTGCAAAATATGATATTTTAATTTTTTATTTTTATCTTATATTACTTCTCAGGCAACTAACAGGTACTATGTCAAATATTAATTTAACACGAACCCAATAACAAGTTGCCACATTCTAGAGACTTACGATATTAATCGTCTCACAGATTCAGACTGAAAACACAATTAAAAACTGTGTCTCCACCGAGAATCGAACCCGGGACCATTGGATCAGCAGTCAGATAGCCAACCAACTGAGCCACTAAGGCCACTAAGGTCGATATTGGCATTTGGTGTTAACAGTTTGGTCAGCAATTTGTTGTTGTTGAGCTATTTTTTATGAAGCGCTTGGTATCACAGGACGCTCAGCTGGAGAGGCACACATCCTGGGAATAACAGTTTTTGTTTTAATTTAAACAAAAAGAACAAGAAGAAGATTTATCAATATTGTGAAATGACTGTTTGTAATATTCAATAAATAAAATAATTGGTAGGAATTTTCTGAAATATTGACCTTTACAAAAAAAAAATACTATTCCAAATGCATTTTTCTATACAAAGGAAAATTGACGTAGTTATGAATGTATTTAAGAGAAGCTTTGACGAGTCAGTAGAAGCAGTTTTTATGAGATGACGAAGATAAATTAAACGAGTGGGTTGTGGCCAACGCTAAACTCCTCACTAACAAGTCATTCTATAAAGTATTCAAATTTTGTATGGAAAATTTCCAACATTTTCTTGAAATGAGTTTGTTAAATTATTTTTTATTTAAATATTTTATTATGAAAACTTGATAACTCTTCAATGCCATTTTATGAAAGTGATGTGCCTTTTTACCAATTTGAAAATAAAAATTTCAAATTTTATGTTTCCTAAGCTTGGGGTCACTTTGAAATATTTGACAGTTAAAAAAATTGAGAAGCACTATTCATATATCGTTCAAAATCTAATGGGATCTAATCGAGTATTAGATATACATATTTGCAAAATTTGAATAGAATCGAATGAGTACTTTAGTCTATAATCGATAAAGTAAAAATGAACACGCCGTACATAGCACACACACACAGATACATTGTGATGAAACTTTCAGAATACAATCTCAGCATGATACTAGTTGATAATCTGCAATAACAAAAATACCCTTAAAAATTGCGAAATCATAACTCCCCACTATATCCCCTTGGGTTAGTGAGGAGTAAAAAAGAATTAAGAAAAACTAATGTAAAACACTTGACAAAAAAAATATGGTCAGAAAAAATGCAGTACCTAACCAGGGTTAACCAAATGTCGATTCGTTCAAGAGAATGAAATTATATTGAAAGAAGATGCAGTTTAAATCCAAGACGCGTGTATGAAGGAACATTTTGTATGGCGTAGTGGACTTTTTGCATGATAAAAACACTTTTTAATAAGTTGAATAATAATTACATTTACTTTGTGTACAATATACTACTTTAAATATCAATTGTGCCTCATTTAAATAGGTCACACTACTAATTACAAACTTTTGGTCAAAACACGCGACTACTACAGTAGGTAGAAAAAAAAATGGGAGACCTAAATTGAGATAGGATGGTGACATTAGGAAAGATGCGGCACAGCTCCTGGACGTTCCTAACAGGAGATTGGCAAATGGGTGAGAATAAAATAAATAGCCTAAATAAAAATAAATAGCCCACTTTGCCAGTGTTGTGATGAGGAAGAGACAATGGATCATGTATTTTTTAGCTGTAAAAATAATTCCGCCTTCAAAAATATATACAAACAATTAATTAAAATCACTCACCAATCTCCACTTAATATCCAACATCTTTTGTCTCTTAATAATTCACGTGTACTGTCCGTTATTTCAAAATTCCTTTCATTGAATGACATAAATTTATAATAAAATTAACTTTTCTCCTCTGACATGAAATAATTGGCTCATAGCACTCTTTAAAGGGTGAATTGCCTTAAACAAAAAAAATGGGTGAGAAATTGGTGGCAAAAATGAAAGAGGCTATGGCTCAATTTGAGCTGTAGCGCCATTGAAATGAAGAAGATTAAAATATCGTCAGCCAAATAGTTTGTTTAAATATTTTTTTCAGTCTGTAATTTAATTTTATATTTACACAATAAAAACCTGTTTTGATTAATAATAAATTATTTATGATGTCAACGCAGTGTTCCGTCCTTACCTAGGAGTGAATCGTGACTTTAGCTTACTTTTTAGATAATCATTTGTAGGTTATTATTTTTACAGTTTCTGCATCGGTCTTTTGATGATGTTATTTTCTATCTCGCTTATATCATTATTCCTAAGCTCACTTTTATTACAACCAACTTTTACTTAAAAAAATAACAACGCTTGTAATCTATCTGCCAGTGATCTTAGAGTCATAGGTATATTTTTTTAATTTATTAAATATATGATCTACTTATAAATAAATTTGCAAAGGCAAATGTTTGTCATAAATACGGTTATATCTTCAAAACCCTTATTAATATAGGCTATACATGCAACTATAACTCTAATAATTATTATATCGACTCTAATAATTAAATGGGTCAATGGCATAGCGGTTAGCGCATTTGGTTTGTAATCCATTGGTAGCGAGTTCGAATCCTGCCTCGACCGATTTCGTTCACCTTTAGCACAAGCATTCATGCTTATTTTAGAGAACGTAGGAATATGTATATGTACTTGTTTAACAAGGACATATTCATTAAAACGAAATTCCTTGATTTTAAAGCTAAAAAAATAGCATTATCTTTTCTGTATCATTAACTAACTGTTCTCTACTCGTGTATGTCACTGAACTCCGAAACGACAGGATAGATTTTAACGATTTTTTGTGTGTTGAGGTGGGTCCTGCATGGTCAAGATTCACAATTGTAATAAATAATTCTAAAGGAAAACGTGTGAAATAACTGCGCACCATACAAAATAACTTTTGAGATATACCATATGATGCAAAACAGGAGATACATTGATATTTTAATACACATATAATTTTTCTGTGCGTGTGTTTGTTCCTGAACTCCTAAACGGCTGGACCGTTGTGGTTGATTTTTTTTCTTTTGTCATTTTCTGATAGCAAAATAATATCTTACATAGTTCATGGCCCATTCTGAATGTAAATGTGAGGCTGGAGGTTTCTTTTAGAAGACTATGCCCATCCACACATCTGTCGCTGGTTACCCTACATTGTAGGATATGCCATTGTGGTAATTTTTATGATTGCTGAACCAGCTAATAGCAAGCAGGACAACGTCTCTATCTAAATTCTTAAAAAAAACATTAAGCCGGACAATGATAATAATCGAACAGCCGATTATCAAAGTATTGGGAGAGTGGTGTAAGATACAACATTAATTGAGTACCTTTATTTTTCTCCGCTTAATGCTACCTCGTTATCGCTAAACTCTCCGAAACTCCTCAAGTTTTCCCTGGCGGTATATTTTATTTCACCCCTGTTCTTACCTACATACCAACTTGTCTACCCATAGTTCCTTTCTCCTTCGGATGAAAGGGTCCAGCTTCTAGCACGTTTTCCTCAGCTAAACTTTTAACGATAAAAAATAACAGGAAGATGAGTAAGAACTGAGACGAACGAAAAAGGATAACAAAAAGGACAGCTGCGTTGCGTAAAATGAAGTAGGTGTGTTCATAAACAATCTTCATTCATTTTATAGTGCCTGTATATTTTATAGGTAGGTAATACCACATAGTAAGGAAAAAAAACAAAGCTGACATAAGCTATGACCTGAGGCCAAAGGGTTGGTACAAAAGTGAGTTGGAATGGGGGCATCCCAAACACATTCAATGTTTAAATACTTGTTGCATGTAACACATGATATCTAACTGTCGATAGTGATAGTTTGTATAGTTGAAGAATAAGTACCAAACTATAGGTAAACCCATAAATTGAAATTATTGAATATTTTAAGATATTTAGTTTCTATACAGCACATGTAGATATGTATGTCAAGATAGGACAGTACGGAGATCAGTCCCTTTTTCCTACCTGAAATATGAAAACATCATGATGGTATATATGTATGTATGTTTGGACATAGTAATTAACTATTAAGTCTTCTTACATAGATATTGTGTATAGGCGACTGCCATACAAATTGTATGAAGCGATGTTGTCACTAAATTCAATTTTTATAAAAATTGTTAAAAAAAATTTGGGATGTAGGTACTACTACAATTTTAATATTTTTTATAGAAAATAAAATTATCTAGTCGGGGTGTTTCGGCATTTTTTCGATTTTTTTTTAAAAATTAGGAAATACAGCCAGTTAAACACATAAATTTATCATAAAAAAATGTTTTTCTTTATAAAAAATGTTTGAGAAACTCTGGAATTTTTTTGAAAAAATCAATTTCAGATTTTGTATTTGTCTATATTTATACTAATTTTCAGCTTTCTAGCTATTATGGTTTCTGAGATAAATGGAAAATAAAGTAAAAATTCAAAAGTTGATAAACCCTGACTGAAACAAAAATTTAAAATTCTGAGTAAAATAGTTTTGTAGACCTATAACTATTTATATATTTTGAAATTTTGGGCTCTGTAATTTGATCGGATCAAAAGTTATAAGGAGGGGACGGACACACACACAGACACACTAAATGTTCTACTGCGAATTCTGAGTAAATCCGTATCACTAAAACCGCTACACTTTTTTGACTAAGTTTTTTTTTCTCACATACAACGATTTTTAAAATTCGTAAATCGGATTTGGAACAGAAAAATGGACCAATCGTTGCGAATATAAATAATTTAATTCAATTTGTAAAATAATTTGGCGACTAAATTAATCCCATTCGGGAGCTGCTACCGATACCTTTATAAGGAGTAAGAAGGACGCCACCTGAATATTTTTTTCCTTCTTCAGCCATTCCCTCGTCCTCCTCGGATAATCTTGCGTTCCAATTTTGAATTTTCCCGCCGAAACGACGAGGCATCTCCAATTCCCTCCCTCGCCAAAATTAATATTCGAAATTCCTTTAGTTTTGCGCCAAGAAAAATCTCATTGTTCTATGGTTTAATTGTCACCTGGTATTATATAGCTGTTTGAATAAAAAACCGCGTAACTACACTTTATCCAACTATCGATTTGTTCAAGAGAATTTATTTCTCTAAACATATCGACAAAATATCAAGCCAAGATACGCGAGATTTGTATGCAGGGTCTATATTTTTCACGGTATTTTTTAACAATATAATAAATAACGAGAATAACATTAGTATTGTAACTAAGTCAGCCCAACTTTGAAGTCAAAAACACCAACTTAGAGGCTCGCAGCATATGTATATGCTATACATGCTGATTTACTCAGAATTTGGAGTAGAACATTTAGTGTATTTGTCAATTTTTATAAAAATTGAATTTAGTGACCATATCGCTTTATACCATTCGTAAGGCAGTATACACTACACAATATCTCACTCAATAGTTTGATACCTACTTAATCTAATCCAAACATATATACATACCATCATTCTGTTTTCATATTCTGGGTATGAAAAACTGACTGACCTTCATACTATCCTGACAAACAATAATATTATATATTTTTGAAATAATATTTATTTAATGTAGATATAAATGAAAAATATTGTAATGATCTATCACGCGGGAATTGAAGAATTACGTTATTAAATGTATACCAATATCCAATGAATTTTTCCACCTCACAATGAGTTTTGATACACTGCCGAGCACTCTATCATTATGTTTCTCTTTTTTTTTATTTCTTTTATTCTTTCCTTCCCGTAAATTCATCATTTTGACATTGATAGAGTAGATATGACTCAGTTGAACACAAACCATATAATAATTTTTACATTGTTGCTATATTCTGTGCGAGATCTTGTTATTTATTTCTTCGCTTAAATACTTCATACGTGTTTATTTTTCTATAGATATGGTTTAATATGATAATATTCATTAATACTATATCAATTTGACTGAAACAGATTTTTTTTAAGGGGGGGAGTGCTGCCAACGTACCTATTTTTCAATTTGATATACCATCGTTATTTTTTATCAAATCGTTTTGAAAAAAATAATTTAGATAGTTTTGATATTAATAAACAAAAATATACCTTAAGTTGTAGAAAAATAATGGCATACCCCGATTTTCAACGTTTATTATATATTTTTAATAAACTATAAGGCGTAGAGTAATATATTTTTTTTTAAATTAAAGAAGACAAAAATATCTAGAAAAATATGATGTGGCGTTGCATTAATGCTTCAGGTTTAGTAAATAAACCTAAAAAACATTTATTTTCCATTCAGCGACATTGCGTAATAAAAGTTTTTTTGGTTTATTTACTTAACCTGATGCGTTAATGCAACGTCATGTCATTTTTTTCCAGGTATTTTGTTCTTCTTTAATTTATAAAAAAAATATTGTTCTATACCTTATATTTTTTTAGAAATTTAAGATAAATGTCTAAAATCGGGGTATGCTTATTATTTTCCTACAAGAATATAAACAGAACATAATCAAAAAGTTAAGGTATATTTCTCTTTATTAATATCCAAACTTACTATGTTATTTTTTTCAAAATGATTCGTTTAGTAATAATGATGGTATATCAAATTGAAAAAAATAGGTACGTTGGCAGCAGTCACCCACTTAAGGGGATACGAAAAAACAATATATTAAAAAAAACTACATCTATAAAGTTCAGGACATTTTAGGTGTAATAACTTATTTTATAATATTACATATATGAAACGGCTAAATACATCAAAATTAGCCTGATTAGTTAACGGTTTGTTCCGAAACCGGTAGCTTAGCTTCAACAAATAATCTACATACCGCTTAGTTTCAACAAATAATTTACATCACGGCATTGTACAATATGGGATAACCAGCGACAGGTGTGCGTCTGTACATTTCCATTTAAAAGGAAGAACGACCCATGCGTATATGTCCACATATTAGTTTCGTCTCATCTTAAAAGTGATACGAATTATTATGTGGTTAATACAAATTAATTCAAAAAATATAAGTATATGAAATTTATTCATTCCCACCATCATGTGGAATAATTGCATACGTAAATAAGAGGACAGTTATATTTTTTTATAAAAAAATGGGATACGTACAAAAGTTTATTTTTTAACAATATAATAAATAACGAGAATAACATTAGTATTGTAACTAAGTCAGCCCACCTCCGTTTTCATTTTACATATTGGTACATATACTCACTTCTGGTAATAACGGTTAAGGCCCTTATATAGGCTAGGTACACGGATGTACAAAAAAATGCACGCTAAATTACCTCCTAATGTATGAAATACGATTAAATATTGTAAATCATCCAATATGTGATTTACAACATTTTTTCGTGAAGAAAAAGTGAAATTTAGTGTTTGTTTTTGAATAGCAAGAATAGTAGATTTTCATATTATTTTCATATTATTCTCAGCCGGTAGATTTTCATATTATTCTCTTTCGATTGAAGCAAAAATCTACTGCCTTGTAGTTTTTTTTTGTTACTTACCATACAAAAATGAAAAAGGGTTTTACTAAAACTAATTTAAAAAAAATATTAAACAAATTCAAATTTGAAAAAAACTCGTAGTATAAAGATGTATGTAAATACAAAATGTTCTTTATTTCAAAGACGTATCCTTTGAGGGTACTGGGGAAATTATTTTCGAAATATACTATATAGCCTACTTTAGCCTCTTAAAAAATATTAATTAAGATTCCTATATGTAAAATGTGGCTTTGAAAAAGGTCCCGGACATAGTTAGGCGTTTGTGTTTTTTTTTATCTAAAAAGAACTGTTCGTCTGTTTGGTATCTTGAATTTAATAATTTTCAGGTTTATACTGTCAATATTGGGGTTCATTACGTCATAGAGGTACATCAAGTGTGAGGTCCAAAATAAAGAAATATTCTTTTAGTTTTCGCTCCATATAGCCGCGTTTGAATTTATATGGAAGTCGTAAGCAAAATGGTGGATAATGTCGTGACGGTATTAAGTCCTTCCCATCCATGATAATGTAAATTCCGATGTGCATGAGCCATTTTGGTACGACCTCTCTCTTTCTCTTTCTCTCCGACCTCCCATCCATGAGACCCTCCCAATTCCTCTCCTCTACTCCTCTCCCTACCGACTGGCTACGAGACCAAGCGCCATCTATGAACCACACAGACAACAGCGACCAGACCGCATGTTATTGGTAAATTCCTCGAGTTCCACATTCTATAGGCACCACCTTACACAACTACTTCTATAACCGGATGGATATTGACTAGCAAACACCTCAATAACCGGATGATGTAAGTAATTGACATAAAAAATTCACAAACAAATTAAAAAATATATTTTTCCACAATCTCGATTTATTTTGACCGAAAATTTTGCCGAGGTAACTTGGCATTATCAAGATAATTGAAATACCTACTTTTCTTAAAATATCCTATTCAAATGTTGGTCTAATATCAGGCCCGCCACAGCTCACCAATATGACTTGACTTTTATGGAACTTTTTTAGTAGAACTTCGTGCCTTAGTTTGATATCTGACTACTGAGCCAAGGGTCTCGGGTTCGGGTTTTGGTGGACACAAAGTTTTTAATTGAATTTTCATTATGTGGATCTCCAGAATGTGGAAACTTGTTATTGGGTGCGTGTTAAATTAATTGACAAAATACATGTCAGTTGCCCGAGAAGCGATTCAAAATAAAAATTAACAACATTTTATGGTTTTCTTATAATATTTATCGCAATCTTCCACTCTATGAACGAAATTACATTGAAAATTTTCATTTGAATTATAAAATCAAATCAAATAAAGAAATTAAATACAAGGATATAACTTATTAATTTTGTCGACGGTGAAACTCCATTATACTAGGTATAAATGAAAACACGAATTTGTTTAAGTTTCACTATTTAATAAATAGTGAAACTTAAAAAGTAAGGATAGTATAATTTAAAAAGCAGAATGGGCAAAAAATTGTGATTTTTGAACATGAAGAACCTAAATAGATAGCTCTTTCTTTCAATATTAGACATTATTTTTGTTCCAAATCATAACATGATTCTATATTTTTCATCAAAGTCTTTCCGGAATATTAGATATGTGATTAAGAAGAATTTGTAATAGAACGATGTATGACAGGGTAAGAAATGAGGATATAAGGAAAAATGCTAGATTAAGAAAGATGTCATTGATATAATAAATGTGAACACATTGGGATGGTTTAGCCACATGGGAAGAACGAATGAGGAACAGGAATGGAATGAGATGTCGGGGACGCCCAAAAAAGGGATGACACGACCATGTGAATGATACTCTGAAGTGTGAATGTCTCATACAAGTACTCTGAAACAGACGAACTTGTATGAGACGTGCGTGAATGTGGAAGAGGCGAGAGATGCGTGCCAGGAAAGAAAAATATGGCGTACGGTTCTCTCTGCCTATTCCGCGAGGGACATGGCATAATGGTGTGTATGTATGTCGTTTCTATATTTATTTTCGGACACGGAAATATATAAGAATATTAAAAATATCTTTTTTAACTTGGCCATTTCCGTTTCTTCATGTGTTATTATAATTTTACTGGGACAACTTAAATTGGTAGCAGATAAATATGCTATATCACTCGATATAGTGTGGAACGCCAAAAATTAATTAAAAAAATATATATATATATATATCATACACCTACCATACAAGAGTGTTGTAGTATCATAAACTCAAAATTCATACATGCATAAATACCATGGGACAAATTAATATGAACATAGTTTTGGTTAATGGTCATCCATTACAGACAATATGTTCCTGAAAACAGACACATTAGATTTGATTTATTCAACTGTAAATAATTTCTCACATTCTCATTGTGTCATTTTTTTCTCTGTAAGGAACCAAACCTCGGACGTGACCACCAGAGAGTTCGACTCTATAAATTACTATGACGTAATAAATGTATTTATTATAACTAATTTTATTTAAACCACGATTGAGTTGTTAAACAACCAATTCTTTCTCAGGACGGATGACGATTCCTTTTCCTGACATTTTTATTCCAACCTTTAGTTTTGATTATTTGTAATAAAAAAGACTATAATATCGACATGATACTATAGTGGACTTTCGTGGCTCAGTTGGTTGGGTATCTGACTGCTGATCCAAAGGTCCCGGGTTCGATTACGGGCGGAGACACAGTTTTTAATTGTGTTTTCAGTCTGGATCTGTGAAACGATAAATATCGTAAGTCTCTAGAATGTGGCATCTTGTTATTGGGTGCGTGTTAAATTAATATTTGACATAGTACCTGTTAGTTTCCCGAGAAGCAATATTAAATGAATAAGTAAATATTTAATTTTTTAATTTTTTGAATATGTGTTTTTGATATGTCCGAATCTTCTATATTACTCATTTTTCAATTATTTTCATTGTATTTCCTTTTGTTTTATTTGAATATGTATTTTGATATGTTTTCTGATTGGTATATTTCTGACTTTCATTTATTTTCAAACTTTTTTAATGTTTATTTGATTTTTTATTCATGTATGATTCGATTTAATTACTTTATATTGACTTTGTTTGATTGCTTTGTATTGATATTTTTTTTATTTTTTTATAAGTGATTTCCCTCATCGAGCACAATATTGCAATCTTTTTGATGAGGCACTGCAGAGAAAAATTTGTAAAAGTATTATTACTAGTGAATTATATCTTGATTTGTATTACTTAATTATTATGTTAAATAAATAAAAAAAAAAATAAATAAAATAAATGATCCAAAAAAATGGGTAGTTTCTTTGCAATGTAAACATCAATACATTTTTCTCGAAATACTTTCTTTATAAATATCGGCAGTAAAATAAAGGCATGGAAATAGTTACGTTTAGAATTGAAAAACTGCTTAGTAAGATGAACGATCTAGACGAAATAAAAGAAAGGAGCAATAAGGAAGAAAAGGATCAACAAGATGGAGCTTATTGTAGCACTGATTAACTGTCTACAAGGAAATAAAATGTCAAATATATTGCAATGGAAGGGACATCTGTATTCTGTACATACAAGGATAATATAAAAGGAGAAAAAAACACGTACAAAGCCTTCAGTAAACCAGATAACGACAACATATCGTTCACTCTAAATAAATGGACTAAAAACTACACCTTCAGCACTACAAGGGGTAATAATTATGAACGTCTGTAAAATAAATAATACAAATAATTTATAGGATTCCCAAACTTCTCTTTAAATTAGCTCTAAATCTTTCCACTTTTTTTTCTTTTCTTATTCTTTGTTTTTTTCATCTCATTGCATCCAATAAAGTTATCTGATTTATGAAAAAACTTTGAAATGAAGCGCCTAAAAGAATAAAATCTCAATGTACTTCTTCTTCTCTTCTTCTTCTTCAGCCAGTTTTCATCCATTCTTGGACATAGGCCTCCCCTTTGATCCTCCACAACTCCCTGTCTTGGGCACACTGCATCCACCTCCCTCCGGCACATTTCTTGATGTCATCAGACCACCTAGCCTGGGGTCTGCCAACACCTCTTCGGCTTGTTCTCGGTCGCCATTCTAAGATCTTTTTGGTCCATCGTGAATCCTGGCATCTGGCAATATGCCCAGCCCAGCTCCACTTAATACCAGCGACCATTTCCGCTACATCGGCTACTTTGGTTCTTTGTCTTATCATAACATTCTGAATTCTGTCCCTTATTGAAATACCCAGCAACTTTCTCTCCATAGCTCTCTGTGTCACTAACAGCTTGTGCATTATTCTTTTTGTTAGGACCGATGTTTCCATTCCATAAGTAAGCACTGGGAGAATACATGCATCAAATAGCTTCTTTTTCAATGTAGGTACTATTTAAAAAAAATATATAACTGTCACACTTCGTGGGTAAGTTGGTGAAGTATCAGCCTGCTGATCCAAAGAGACGGGTTCGATTCCCGCGGAGACACAGTTTTTGATTGTGTTTACAGTCTGTATCAATATCGTAAGGCTTCAGAATGTGTTGCCTTAGAGTTTAATATGAAATAAAGTAAAATTCAAGTTTGTTTTATTTTAGAACTTATAAATGCCGAGTTACCTCGGCGAAAACTTTGGTTATTGTAATCGAATTTTTTGGAAAAATTACATCAAAGTGAGTCGGCGGGTAATTGCAGTAAGCATTTTTTAAATGAACATGTCTTTATTAATAAGTAATTAATACATTATACATCTTCTTACATTCCCTAAATAAAGCACAAAATTTGTGCTTTAATACTTTTGCTTTCTATTTATTTAATACTTTTACTAAAAGTATTTAAAACTTTTGCTTTCTGTGAATGAAATCTACCTAGGCAGTAAGTGTAGGTTTCGTCTCAATCGTTTCGACTGTAAAAAAAACTAAATCTGTTATACTTGTATAGTAACTCTTAATTGATATTTCTTCCCCATCTTCTCTCACATCCCACAACCTCTATCTCTTTGTTGCTGTAATTTTACATTATTTAATAATGTGACGTGTTAATTTCTCTGTTTGTTTTTTGTTATAAATTTAATGTACCTACCACTACACTATTTATTGCCTTACGTTGCTCAATGTAGTTGGTTGGAAGAAATTGCCTTATGGCAATAAACCTGAGATTGTACACAATATTGTACATGATGGTATAAAAAATAAATAAATAAATAAAGCTGTCATACGTGTCTTATAACTCATAAATGACACTCTATCTCCCTTCTTTCTTTGTTTCTGTGATTTTACATTCAATAATTTTACGTGTTTGTCTTTAAGAAGAAATTCGCCATTGTTCACATTATTGTACATGAAATAAATAAATTAATTCTCTTATTTCTCCGGTCGCACTGATTTTTGTTTTTTTTTTTTTGTTTTGATTCCAATGGATTTCATTTTTATATTTGGGTTCAAATAATGGAAGGGTTTTTATGAGATAAAAATTATGGCTACCACATAAATTGCCAGTGAAATCATAACACTATAAATCACCAATGTAAACCTCTTTTGACAACGTTGTAATAACTAAAACCGTTAACGTTTGTTTCCGGTCCATCGAACGTATTGCCAACTAGCGTAAAACGACAAAATTAGGACTTTGGTCACAGATGAGATTGTCGCTGAAAACATATCGCTTGTTTCTTTAGCGTGGCTACGAAGGGGACACCAACTTTTGGGAATTGGATCCATTGTACTCTTTCGAAGAAGCGCAATACGCAGCGATGAAATATTTATTCGAATTTAAATACAGTCACGAACGATAGCATCATATCAAAGGAAGCTAATGTTGTCATTCATAACGCAATCGCAGTGCCAACATTGACATATGCAAGTGAAACCTGGACATGGCAGAAGTATTAACAATGTTTTTAAAATGAAGCATCCTATTACGCACGTTATGCCATTTCATAATGATGAAAAATAAACAATTTTTCATAAAGCATTATTCTTAAAGTAGCTTAGCATCAAATATAAATTAATTTTATTTTTTCAAAAAATAAAACTACCAACGAAGGACAAATTTAATAATCTCTAAAATCAACTCTAATATTTCTGGTCGGTTTCGTTTTGGTGAATTCATTTTTTGTATTTCCTTTGACTGTTGAATTTTCAGAAAAATGTGAGTTAATATATGATTTTTAACCTTTCACAAAAAATTTCAATACTTCAATACAGTTTTTAAAACTCAATGATTTTTTTTAGCAATATTCCACACAGCGTTTAGTTTTGAGCGATTAATTTCAACATTCCAGTTTTGAACGGCGAATCGTCCTTCTTTATAAACGTCGATGATTTTCCTATAACAAATAGCATTACCTCTCTCCGATAACAGATTAACCGCGTTAATAGTGGAGATATTTAAACGGTTTCCGATATCCAGCGGAGCACGACGGGAAAACCTGGGTTTTTCAGCTGCTGAAAATGGACTGCTAAACGACTGAAATATTTGCATGTCGATAACATTTTTGAAGATCATTATGTATCATGATTTTTGGATAATATAATCAAAGAAGCCAGCTAGTGATGCTTTCTATATATTTTTTTTACTCCTCATTAACCGAAGGGGATATACATAGGGGGAAGTTATGATTTCGCAATTACAAGGCTATTTTTTTCATTGCAGATTATCAACTAGTATCATATAAATTGTTTTCTGAAAGTTTCATCACAATGTATATGTGTG
The DNA here is from genome assembly GCA_963576475.1 of Molanna angustata. Taxonomy (NCBI): domain Eukaryota; kingdom Metazoa; phylum Arthropoda; class Insecta; order Trichoptera; family Molannidae; genus Molanna; species Molanna angustata. Next base: position 18,365,826 of record OY754987.1, read on the forward strand.
TGTGTTATGTGCTGTGTGATGTGTGGTATGTGCGACGTGTTCATTTTACTTTATCAATCATACTCGTAGACTAAAGTACTCATTCGATTATTTTCAAATTTTGCAAATATGTATATCTAATACTCATAAGGATATATTCAATCATAAAAAATACGTATTTGCTTATTTATATTCCCGGCATATCTGTTTTTATACACCTGAGTGGCAAGTCCGGTCAAACGATATCATCTAAACCATCACGGTTACCCATATCGTGGGTATAATTATCGTTTATCTTTATGGTATGATATTATATTGTCTAAAGATATTATAGAACTCGATAATATGGGTTATCATGAGGGTTTTGATTCCATCACTTGACCAGTCTTGCTCTCCTGATTAACATGATTCATTTCCATTACAAAAAGTAGACTTAAAATACATTTCAAATAAACGAAGAATAGCTAGATAACGGAAAAAAATTATAACTTCCTTCGATCAATTTATTTTACTTACATGATCTGACAGAAAAGTATTGAAATACTCTACTATGAATTTACCAATAAGGATTACGTATTTTTCATAGTAATTATTCGATTTATATAATAATATTTGAACTGTAGATATGACACGAATTGACGATGAAATATAAAAAATCCTATACTCTATAATATCCATACCATTAACACCCTTACGATATATTTATTTCAGATTAAAATTTGTATGTTTTTACGAAACTGCAGTCAAGGTATAAGGACTAAATTTGTTTATATAACAATCTTTAAGATATTTTTAAAGATCTTATTTGAACCCTATGATATAAACGATAGAATAGAATTGACAGGTCATTGGACATAAGGAATTCTCTACATCTTTAGTCATCCACCCAGTTCATTGATTCTGTTTGAATTGTATGAATTCCGTAAATTTTTATTATGTCATTGTGTTCAGAAGATATCTCAGACATATTCATGTGTACCCATTGTGCCTATACAAAAATTCTTATCCATTATACATTTACCTAGATATATCTAAGGAAAATATTAGAGAATGATAGGTCTCTACTTAATGATTTCTGTCGATCAAAACCAAAGGTAAAGGCGATAACACTTAGGTACGATTTGTTTTTCTCAAACATTAAAAATATAATGTTTTTATATTGTCAAACTACCTATATTATATAAAATAATAAATTGTTAAATATTTGTTTCATTTCCAAAAACGCACTAAAATTTTAATGAAATATTTAATAAGACTAAAATGACAAAAGACTGTAAAATGGATAACGTTTTTTAAGAAACACATTTTTTTCTAGTGAACACATTTTTTTAATGACTTTCTTTCATTTAAATTTAAGTTCATCTCGGAATCGAACCTTATGATTCAATAAACCCGAATCAATACATAAAAACGGATGAATTTTCGACACATTTTTAAAATCTGTCATAATAATTATAATTTTTTCTTCATAAAATTAATTTTAAGGACACAAAAACCACATAATTTAAAAACAACAATAAACAAATGTAATAATTTGTAGGTTTTGGTGTTCAAAACAATGATGATCCACTTCTTTATATTATTTCTAACTACACTTTATTCCTGTTTTAAGACAAACAATTTGTTGTAAGGACTAGTTATGTAATTGATCAATTGAAAGTATCGGGTTTGAAGTGACCGCTTCTATGTCAGGACGAACAACAACTCTTTAAAATTGCGTGTTTCAAATATCTCACTTGTGGTTAGAACAAAATGATTTGTAGTATTAAAATAACAACTTGAATCATCAAACGCATGAAACTTTGCAGAGATTTCCTGAAATATATTCAAATAAATATACAGATCTACGCCTTGAAAAAGTTTTCTTTTACAGAAGCGTCGAGTCTGCTCCGTCAGGAATCCATCTATTTCATACGTTTTGCTTCCGAGGCGTCTCTGCAAAGGATCTTGAAAGAGAATGCAATGAAAGTTGGTGTTGTACATCTCAGAGAGAGAGATGGAGATGGTGAGAGAATCGGTATGCCATTATGAATGCGAAAATACCTCCACTCCTCGAAGCGGGGACGATTAGAACTTACATTCCATTGTATAAATGAACTGCTAAACCCTATCTGCTAAAACCTCGGAGAGCATTTGTATTCATCCGAGAACCGTTTTGCATTTCTTTGAATCCAAAAAGGAAAACTTAAAATTCGTCTTCCGTGGTAATTTTTCTCACAAAAATGTAATGGGTATGTATGTACATAAGGTTATACCGTCCATGTATGCAGAATATTATTATTTTTTTAGTAAATATAAGTGAAAGGGGTCTCAAAAGATGGCGTTGCAAAAACAGTTTCTTCGTCACTTTATAGATGGTGATGGTTTTTTTAACCTGTTCTCAGTGAAAGGATTTTAATGAATAACATATTATTATTCAATAAAAAGGTATAAATGGTGAATGTTAAAGCGCGATAAAGTGGTCCAGCCAATGACAGGTCGTAAGCCAGTGACATTTTGTACGAAATTTATTTATTTATTAAGAGAAAAAACTATTACACATCACACATACACATTTTTGTTTTATTATTAATAAAATTGATTTATATGTTCAATCACAATATTTCCCATAGAGAAATTACAATGTAAGAGATAAAAATAATAAAATATAAAAAATCAATACTTATTGAAAAAACATATTATGAAATATAGTTTGGAATACACAAGAATGACATCACTCATATAACATTACTTCCTCAACAGTGCATTCCAGCCACACCCAGGTACTAAGAGGCTGTATCAGTGATCTTTTTTTAAAATCTCCCTTTTGAATATAGATTCAGATGCAATAAAAATGTCAATATGGTCATTGAATTGTTCATTAAAATTTTTACATATTTATACCGGTATCCTGAATCCAGCATTACTTCTCAATTAGTTGTAATTTGTCAAACATAATATGCCTGTTTGAATTAAGAAACCTTTCATTCCATAACAATGAATAAGGTTTGCGACATACATGTCATATCTTGAGCACACAATTATTATATTTCATCACATGCCCACATAACGTTGTTATTCAAGCACACGTAGTTTGCATTAATTTAACACAGTTGCAATGTTAGCAAATATTGAAGATATGTATGTATTATTATTTGCTTTAACTGTATCAGGTTATATGGGGCGATGCACTATATACACTTTGACATCAAGCGATGCGATGTATGATTGAAAAGCAGATTTTCAATCCCAATTTCATTAGAGTATTTTTAATTAATGATTATTTGAAAGAGGCACCGGCTAAGGTTTGCTGTGAGGCATTATATTAGAATAGTAGACAAACATTTGACTGATGAATTAATGAATAGATTAAAAAAACGATTTTATGACATTGAAAATAATAATTGATTTAGTCATATAGAAATACAACGACAAGTGAAAAATTGGTTTTGGACGATGCATGTTAATCAAGTGATAATTTAGAGAGATAATTTAAAATATAGTTTTTATGCGGAAATATAATCCCATATTTACTTATTGTTATGATGTGTTTTTAATGTATAATTGGCGTATTTTTTTGATGCCGCATGATCATTGAAATAAAACCACACTGCTGTTATTATAATAAAAGAATCAATTCATTTGTAATCAATATAATACAAGGTTTTATGATACCGATATATTCAATAATACATATCCACCATTTCGCTGGAGTATATCGGCAATGACGCAGTGATACGAGGCACAGAATAACTAACTCCTTTATCTCTCCTACACTCCCCCCAATTCCTACATATACCATTATCTTTTTATTTATTTATTTATAATAAACATGACATTTTACAAAGAGAGGTTTGACAACAATAATAAAGGTATATAAAGAAAGATTAAATACTAGGTATATATATTTAAGACAGAGACAATGGAAAGGTACACATACACATCCAGACCATTGACACTCTCTTGCGTTTTGCTGTCAATGCCTTGTTATATTTGGTGCAGTCTTTGGTTTTGTAAGTTAAACAACATTATTTTAAAGTGGATTCAGCACAATTGATCATACACTTCTTAAAATGCATGCACAGGCACTCTCCATACATTCGTAATATACTGAACCATGTAACATACACACACAGCACATACACACATACAAACACACACACATACACATACAGTAAACAAACAGCAAGTCATGAGAAATGAGAAAAAATAAATGTGGTGGATTTGATTCAATGATCCATAAGGTTATTTCCCTTTTGAACTTTTGGTAGTTATTGATATTTTAATAGAATCTGGGATGGTATTGTAAACACTGGGAGCTTGATTTGAATAGTGTCGCAGAGCAAGGCTAGTGTTTGGATGAGAGATATGGTAGTTTAAATGAGATGACGTACGTGTAAATCTTGTTTGTTGTGTTCGTGTTTTATCGGTGTCTTTAAATGTAAAGTAGCAAATAAGGCATTTAGTGTTGAGTTCATGTAGAGATAAGACTTTGAAGTTTTCAAAAAGGTTTCGAGTAGGGTATCTCATAGGACATTTGTATGTTTATAGTTTTAAATTACTTATGGTCTTTGCTGTTATTTTTCTTGTATTTTATATACCTTGATTCATTACAAACTTGCTCTGCTATTTACATATGTCTTTAGTTATTTTATTTTTATCAACACTAAAACAGATAATAGACACGATTGCAACTATATAATGATCACAACCAGAACAATCCAGAATTTGAAACAGGGAAGACTAGAGGAGAGTTCAAAATCATCATACCAAAAAAATATACAACTGCAGCATACAAATTACTGTCATATTATACGGGGTCATTATTTCACAATAACCTATCACTTCAATTAGAGAATTAAAAGATCAAAATTATGTTAAAATAGCATTAAAGGGGCATATTTTTGGCAATACATGGTCCTATAAGTTGAATTTTAGTTGTGAGGCACCGGCTTAGAATAGTGCTTCCACTCTTTTCTATTATTGTTTTCGAGTGTCCCGTAAGAGCCGGGTAATCGAAAATACAACAGGCAACAATAACATCTCACATAGTTCAGCAATGAGGTTCACGACCCATTCTGAATATAGTGCCTTTTTAGGTGAGACGAGACTGGTGTGTGGGTATACACAGATATGTTGTGCTCCCTTTTATAAGGCAATGCACACCCGCACACCTTTCGCTGGTTACCCCACATTGTGGGATATGCCGTGATGGTATGAATGAATGAATAAGTTGAATTTTTCTTCTGTATGTATGTAATTACGATACTCCTCTCTCGAACACAAGTTTTTATCTCAATCGAGAGAGAATCAACATTGTTGTTATGTTATATATTGTGATTGTCAGTTAAAATATTGTGTTATATTATATACCTAAATAAATAATTAAAAAATAAAAAAAATATGTAAAATACAATCTATGATGATGAGGGAACTATTTTGGGAAATACTTAACATTCCTAGTATCTTTTGTAATTTACTAATTGCTGTATGTTACCCTTAATTTAAATATATAAATAAGATATAAAGACGATTTAGAAATGAAATTTAATTCATTGAATTAGAATTCAAATACCAACTGGGTTGATACATACTATCACTTTACAGTTTATACGAGAAATACTCGAGTACAGAAAGCATTTGTCTCAAGTCGACAGTCTCCAGTTCCTAGACACACATAAATGTCTTTGTTCTTTGATGGGAATCGCATGCTCTAGATTTTAGATGCAGACTACCTATTTCTTATCCAAACGTTTCAATCGCTCTCTATCGATGTAATAACAATTTATTATGTCTGCTCACAGATCGGAATGGAGAAGAATACACTGTTGTTAAATTTGGAAGAAAAACATGTATGTACCTAAATTTGAATAACCATAAGGGTATTTATATAATTTTTCAAAGTTCTTATTATTCACACTGTGGAATGCCATTGTAAATTATTTATATTGACTTAACAATAAGACACTATAGTTTTACTTCCACTCAATAAATTGAGTGGAAGTAAAACTATGGTATTTATATGTATTTATGTGAGCATTTTTAATTTCAAAAGAGCCATCTCCCGAATTCATCCTTGCCTTACCCTTGTCTATCTCCCACTAACTTTTGTTTCTAACTTTTTTCTTTTGAATAATTTGCGTTTATATGCTTAATACGTATTATTTTATTTTATTTATTTATTTATTTAACTTTTTGTACATAATATAAACAATTATAATGCACACTGTCGGGCTTATTGCCATTAGGCAATTTCTTCCAACCAACCAGATTACAGAGTGACAGAATTATACATGTACATCAACAAAAAATGAAAGCTACAAAAGAACAAATAAAATATACATAACACCAAGATAAATAAAAAGAAAAACATCATAGCAACAAAAAAGGGATTGGGAAGGAACAAGAAGAGGAAATCGAGATCGGGTGTTTAGGGATAATATTACGTAGCAAAGGGAAGGAAGGAAAAGGTGAGGGATCAAGTATTTTCGGAGAGATATCCCTGCTTTAGTCTTTTCTTGAAAATGGAAAGCGAGTTTGACGAAGTTATATCAGGACTCAAATTATTCCAGTCTTGCTGAACGCACTTCAAAGGAAGAGCTGAAAAATTCAGTGTTATTACTTCTTAAACGAAAACCTCTTATTCTATTACTTGTAAAAATATTTAAATTGTTGGGTTTCTAATAAAAAATAAACCATGTTTCACGAATGAACAATAGAAACTAAAATAACACCTGATCTGCTAGAATTTTAACGAAATAAATATAAGGTTTTGTGTATTATTTGCTGGAAAATTTTATGGGGCTATTAAAAGAAATGTTTTATGTGATGTTCTTATAAAAAGTTTATTGTTCCTTTTCTGAAACAATCATACTAGTTACAAATCCTTTTGTTAAGACACGAGTGAGTTATTTGATACGACAAAGAAGCGGTCGCTTTGATAACGGTCGAATCAAATAACTCACTCGTTAAAACAATGTGATTTGTAGTAAATAAAATAGGCAAAAAATGGTCCACTTGGCTTACTCCAAAAATAATTATAACGTATTTACTTTCTTTTGATTCTTCTCCATGAGTCTTATTGGGTCATCTTGCCTTTCCGACCACTCGGGAGAAACTCTCTCTGCTTTGTGGGGTACGAAAAAGGTCTTCCACACGCCTCTTTTCAGTCCACTCCCGAATTTTTCAGAGTCAGGATAACTACTTCCTGCCAACTCATCTACGGCGCTAAATCTTTTTTCTTTGCCAAAGTTAATTTTCAATTTGATTATGTGTAACTCACGATTACCGTAACGCTCATTTACTGAGAAGAAGCACAAAGTTACTGTTATTTAAAATGCTGTAGAGACCACTTATTTTGTACGAACTGAGTGCCAGGTCCTGAGTAAATGAGATGAAAATCCTCTTCAGGTTTTTGAAAATAAGGTTTTGCGAAAAATTTTAGGGCCTGTCTGTGAAAATAGAACATGGAGGATAAGATACAACAATGACCCCAACATAGTAAAGTCCATAAAAACTTATCGCCTTTGATGTTTGGGAAATCTTCAGTGCATGGAGAACTAAGTCCCGAAGAAGATTCTCAACACACAAACAGATGGGAGACGAAACGTGGAAACACCCAAATTAAGGTAGATTAATGGTACAGAAAGATATCTAAATGCAATCTGTATAACTGATTGATCGGTGCGGGCGATGGACCTGGTGGAATGGCGGAAAGTTCTTGAGGAGGCCATGGCACTTTATGGGTTGTAGCATCATTGGTGAACTCATGATTATATGACAAACAGAAATGATCACTTGACTAAAACTTTTACAATTAAATTACTGTTTATTTTTGTTCGTAAATATGAAAATAATTCTAAACATACTTATACCGTGATATTTGTTTTTCTCTACAGGCAACTAATATATGCTATGTCAAATGTTAATCTAACACGCACCCAATAACAGGTTGCCATGTTCTGGATACTAATGATATTTATCTCCCTAAATATCCAGACTGAAAACGCAATATAAAACTGTGTCCACCGGGAATCGTCCCCGGACCTTCAGGACTTGGATGTCCAACCAACTGAAATTACAAACTTACTAACAAATTGCTTCTGATCCAAGTGCTTATTATATAAACATGCATTGATTTCACAAACAGCTTGGTTTGCTCGCCATTAATCGCTGAAAAGTATTTGCGACATTCCTTAGACCACATAAATTGATAAGATTTATTGCCGTCTTTTAATGTTTTAGTCTTGTGTTGTGACGGTGAACGATGTTTTCACAAATTTGTCTTGATTAGAGAGATTCTTCAACAAGACATGTTTGTAACTTATACATTGATTAATGGTTTCTGTAATGCCATACTTAACAAACCAAACACAATGGTTTATATCCTATTTTGTTCAAACTTACTTTATTAGGATATCATAATATAAAACAGAATTTTATGCTCTGTTTATTATTTTACATAAAAAATAACGTTGTAGAGTTAAATAATAATTATGCATCAATACTATGTACTTCCGATTCTATAACTATTAAAGAACGTTCCAGATAAAAAAGGTGCGATCCTATTCTAATAAGTCTTAGTTGGTTTTCTATAACGCTGAAATAGGAACTTTTCTATTGAGGAACATTCTTACTTCAAGTAAAAAGTCACGAATTTATTCAATTTTCTATTCAATAAAAACATTGTAGTCGAATCACCTATCAAAACGTTCTAATATTAGTTCACACTTTATCGGAAGTATAATAGTTGTTATCACAGCAGTCTGGGATATTTCAGTGTAGTTAAAAAAATCAGTTGTGTACGGAAAAAAATAAAAATGGATGATTTACACGATTTGCGTTTTCTTGAACATAAAAACCTAAAATATCAGTGCAGATCAATTGAAATATTTATTTAGGCGACATCACGTTGAAATGAGATAAATAAACATGGCGAAACAGTGCGCAGTACGCATGCGTAATAAAGTTTTCGTATCCTGTAAAAAAAAATGCGAAGCCCAAAAGTTAGGGACAACCCAGGAATTTGAAATTCATTAGACAATGATAATTAAGTTTTCTAAAAATACCTCACATAATAACGTTAACTCAGTGTGAAAAATCAGATTGGGATAACTGCAGCCATATTTTGAGCCTAGCGTAGAAGAAAATTTGCCACCTATCTTGAATTTGATCTTAATTACACCAATTTGGCTAAAAATGGATATTTCCATGGCTACCTGCGACACGTCCCGCGAGATAAACATGCAAATAATTTCTGACCCCTTAAAATGTGGCTCAATGACGCGGATTTTCATTTGTTCATACTGAAAGTGGTGCGATTGGTTATGTTACGCTGCCTGTATCGAATGTCGCTTTTGGGAATAAGGGGTCTGCAGTCCGAACAAAGGAGCAATACCGGGGTGATTTCGAAATACGCCTCATTTTTTTGCGTCATCTTTCCTCACTATTTCAGCGGAATACTAATAAAAATGCAAATTTATATCGGTACAGGGACTGAAATAAAGAACTGACGGAGTAATTTTCCCCCGCAGATCTCATTTTGTCTCGGCCATCTTCTCGTCGGTCTTTTGTTTTTGGCCTCGAATAACGGCGACTACGTTTTCTAACTAACTCACCAGAATGAAATTCTTATTTGAAAAATCTTGTTATTTTAGAAAAAAATATATTTAAATTTAAATAAAGTCTCACTAAAACTGTAACCATCGCCAACTTCAAACCAGGCATAGTTCCTAGAGTGTTCTGGGATTGAATATTCTATGATTATATGTAGGTACATTAAAAAGAAAAAAAATGAGTTGTGATACATTAAATTTAAAAATGCTTGTTCAATTTGATATTTTTCAATGAAAATTATAATTCATTATCATCTAAACCGCCTTCAATAACATGTTTTCAGTTTTGAAAGACGTGAATTTTATTGAATTTCAGCGGGAATAAAAACTGAGGGTTTAATTTAAAAATCAGGGGGACAAGTCTAGTCCAACCGGCGAAATCAAAACCCTCGTGATTACCCATATCATGGATATAATTATCATATGGAGTACTGTGACATCTAAAGATATTATAGAACTCCATATAATAATTATGCATATCCATGATTTGGGTAATCGTGAGGGTTTTGATTTCGGTGGTTGGACTAGACTTGTCCCCCCGGATATCTGACTAGGTCCTAGATTTTAAAATAATTAAAGAAGTGTATAATCTGGTTTGAAATGCGATTCAAATGTTTCTTATTCTAGTAGGTAGCTCGGAAATTTTATTACTGCAAACCTGTAAATAATATTTACTTGATTTCTATTTTCAAGAAGTTTCGCATGACAAAAATTATTAGTAAATAATTTTGTTATGTAGTTATATTGTTGCAATGTCAATGATACTCAATATTTTAGAAAATATATTTTGTGTAAAAGATTTTATCAATCATTCAATGTCTTTCAAATTTTGCTTTTACAATATCTTTAAATATACCTACATTCTAAAACATTCATGTTGAAGTTTTCGACATTTGTTTTTCTTGTTGGACTAGTTTTTTTCCGTTATAAAATAGACCTTCTATATTATTCCTTCACAATCTTCTCTTCTTCCTCGCTGTTACAAAATCAAATCCAATATTTCTGCGAAACAAATAAAAGGAAATAGCAATACATACATTACCCCCAACGGAAACAATTGCCGCAGCAAATCTTGTCGCAGTCTGTGCTGGGTCCAGGGTAATGGGATCAGCTCTAACTGGGTTTTATAGGGTGAAAGATTCCAATATTATGTTTCCAGATTTTTTTTTTTGTAAATAAACGGACAATTCGTCCTTAACAAAACGAAAGACAATCAAATAACGCGTCATTTCTTTTAAGGTCTAGTCTTTTTGTATTATGACAATTGTACTGTCTGTGTGCCTCATAGTAAAGTGGAAATTATATGTTTGATTCTACTGCCTGTGTCACGGGTCCGATTTTAATACGAATGGCCAAGCATTATAGCGTTTAGCGTACTATGTAATTTAAAGTTCGATCGTCTAAATATTGACCAAGAGCTGATAAGTTTTCCACAACGGTCAACTTTTTCTTCAAAAATGATATCACTCAAAACATTTCAATTGTATTTTTTTTTATTTTTCTTTAAAATAATATATAACTGGAGAAAAATGAGCTCCGTCCTAACGAAATGAATCGTCAAACTATAGAAAAACGTTCACACGGTTAAAATGAACTTTTTTCACAGTTGAAATAAAAAAAAATATACTTAAACAATCTGCTGAGATTTAAAAAAAATTATAATTATCTACAAATTTCACTTATTACGTAGGTATGAACGTAACTTCTGTTAAATATGTCTCGAATTCTTGGTGGTTTTAAATACTGATACTAGGATTTTGAAAGCATTGAGTTTTTCCTAAAAAAAGTATTTAAATATAAATTTTATATTTATTTAATTGCACATACGCAAACAAAAAAGGATTTAAATAAGTGTTATAAATACATACATATTATCATTTCTGAAATGAATATCCCACAATGCGGGGTAACCAGCGGCAGGTGTGCGGGTTCGCACATCCTTATAAAAGTAAGCACGACACATGTAATTATGTTACACTAGTCTCCGAGGAACCGTTTTAGAATAGTGCTTCCACTCTTTTATATCAACATCGGTTTCGGGTGTCCCGTATAAGAGTCGGGTAATTAAAAATACAACAGGCAACAATAACATCTCACATAGTTCAGCAATGAATTTCACCAACCATTGTGAATGTTTTGGTATATGAATCTGAAATCTTTATTGATAAATTAACTAAATAAATAAATAAATTCGCCTTAGCAATTAACATTCGATTGAATCTGTTTTTTTTTGCTTTTTACTCTACGCACAATGGAATAATGGAGAGTCATGACTTCACAATTTTTAAACATATTTTTTACATCAATTTCTCAACGGGTATCATGTAGAGAGTGCCCACTGTGAGTTTCGTCGTGATGTGTTTGTATGTATGGCGTACGGCGTTCGGCGTACGGATTATCCTTTTTGTGTCCTCTCTACAGCCCAAACTATAAGTCCGATCGACTTCATATTATATAACATCATATGTGTAAAGTGCATAGACCTAGGCTAGAGCTGATAAGATATCCGTTAATTTGTTCTCTATGATTTCATCTGTCCAAATTTTCAAAATGCTCTCACGGTCTGAAAAATCGAGGTATTTTTATACTGTTTGAAATTTTGGTACAAAAAAAATACACTCATCATGAATGCATTCAAGGATTGTCAAAATTTCAAGAAAAAATCTTAGATTTGCCATATCAATGTGAAATAAATTTCATATTTGTATGAAATATGTAGGTATAAAACAGAATAGTAAAATATCTTCTTTAAGGGAAAATTGAGTGATCAACTTCATATTGATATTGTTTGTGTCTCTATAGACAAGTGTATTTCTTACTCTCCACTTCAATCTTCCTCAAGGGGTAGGCAAGTGAGAAACGAACACCGCATTCTTCTATCTTGACACATAACATCGCCTTATCAACATTGATACTTTATCTCATACATGCTCATATTGCTAGTAATGCAATTTTACTTAAAATTTCTCAACAGGTATCATGTAGAAAATACATACTATGAGTTTCGTGACAATGTTTTTGTGTGTATGGTGTATTGTGAAAACTTTTGTCCTTTGAGAATCTTATATTTGTTTAAGAATCTAATAGAAATATAAATAAAAATGCATTAAGAGATTGTCAACCTTTCAAGAAGAAAAAATGAATGCTTACTATGGTGTGGAGAGCTTAGTGTTGACCACAACCAACTCGTTTTAAATATAAAATGAACTAGATTTTGAAGAACCTACCTCATTTCAGTCGATTTGAAATGCTTAAACTGTTACGAAATATGATGAAATATGTAGCATCACAGCAAACTGGTAGGATATTCATTCGTGAAAAAATCAGATAATTTAAATAAATTTCTCCTCTGCTGGGAAACGAACCCACGACGCCCACCACGGCTTTCCAACTGTGCCACGGCGGTCGGTTTGGAAATGATATCTCATATCATTTCCAAATTAATTGTACCTACAAAGTTATGAGAGAAGATCTCTTATATGTATTTAATATACTTTTCACCCATGTTTAGAATTCAGCGAGATAATAATAGACATTTCAAACACAGTGATATTTTTCATGACACTTTACAACATTATCAAAAACACATATAAATGTTCTTATACTCTAATACACAATCCAACAATCTACTCTTTATTCACTAACGATCCCTCCTCATCCTCATTCTGAAACATACTCGTTAACAGTAAATCAGTGTATTTTTCGTAATAATCTAATGCGAAATTACTTTGTGGCTCCATCATTAATATAAAATAACAAACAAAATTAATTTATATACACCACTTTATTTGAAAACAGCCAACATGTTTCATGAACAATGGACGAGAGTACACAGAGAGTATAGAGTATACGATGTGTCCTGAGGAAGAGAACATTGTTCTTGAAACATGTTGACTGTTGTCAAATAAAGTGTTGTTAACAAAGTAATTTTTTTTGTTATTATTCTGTTTATTTTTATCTATCTTTTTCAATTGTGTTTTGTCATGTATGCATTATTTTATGACTACTTAATGTAATCTTTTATTGTATAATAATTAATTTAAATTGAAGAAAGCATTTTTGGCTAAACTTTCATACAAATAAAAACTAAAAAAAAATAAAAAATTCGGCGCTCGTTCGTATGCAACGTCTAAGTAACGAGTAGGCATTTCTCAAATATAGACTTTTTTAATGTTGGTATTGGCTTTTGTAACATGGAGATGCAGAGAATCCTTTTTAATAACATGTAACTTTTTTTATTATTGTCTTATTCTTTGCTTTCATTATATAATTTTTTGTCAGTGTATTTTCATTTGTGTATTTACTATACTATATTTTAAACTTGTTATGTATTGCTGTTTTGTTGAGAATTTTATTTATTATATTTAAAAAAAAAATCATTTATTGTTTTTTAAATTTTGTATTTTGAGTATTTTTTTTTCTCTTTATTATTAATTTTAACTTGCCTATGTTTTTTATTTTTGTTTATATTATTTTATTTTTATGTTTCTTTTTATGATTATGGCAATGCACATGTTTATTTTTTTTCTTATTTACCAAATTTTTATAAATGCTCTCGTGAGCGTAGAACTTAATAAATAAATAACTAATACAAATAATGTTATATTGAATACATAACTTAAAGCTGTAGCTTTCTGAGAATCGCATTCAATGAAAACCGTAATATGCAAATTTCGTCAGTCACGAGTGGTTTGTACATTGCTAGTTATTATTGTATAGAAACACGCCATGGTTCTAGGCTAGCTCAATAAATTATTACCCACGACAACTTAAATAAACACGGATACACATCAACAACATAACTGAAATTGGAAATCAATACACATTCTTGCTTGTAATAATACTCCCTCGAAGGACTCCGTAGTATCAAGGAAATGTATCTTTGTATGACGTCAGACTTGTCATACTAATGTATATACTTAAGATTGGTTGGTACCTTCCTTCAATGTATACTAGTTGCAAACTCAAATAAAGTAAAATTTAAGCACCTACAGCACTTTCAGGAGATTAACTGTTTATTGCTTATTGCATGTAATACATGAGATGCAACTGTCGATGGCGCACGCATGCACGCACGTACGAACGCACGAACGCACACACGGTTATCTCAAACAGAGATGGCTATGCCAAAATAGAAGCTGACGTCGGAGAGAACTGTCATGGCACAAAAAGAAAGAAAAAAGATGCACATATATCCATTTAAACGTTCCAAATAAATAAATAAATAAATCTTTCAAAATGCTTCTCAAACAGCCATGTTATAAAGTCCAGGTTTATTCGATAGAAAATAAATAATGTTAGTTTAAACCGTTGGTTCACCATACATATCCGTGTTCCTTATACCGTTAAAAGCTACGGGAGAAGTTTCCTGAAAGCGATAACCGGTTAACCGCTTTTTTTATCGGTGAAAGCACTCGGAAGTCGGTGACGAGAAAAATACCTAGGGCTGCAAAATTATTTTCCGGATGTACTTTTCTTGGACATGACTTCCGTTTCATATTGTTCACTAAACAAATACATTATTTTTAAATTGACAATCAAACGATCAATTCAAATACATACTATATACATTGTACATAATATGTTTATTATCCAACTGTCGATTTGTTCAAGTTCTCTTAACATATCGACAATGTCAGGTTACGCGAGATTTGTATGCACGGTCTATATTTTTCATGGCTTTTCCAACTTTGAAGTCAAAAAACACCAACTTAGAGGCTTCGCAGCATATATTTTATTTTATTTTATTGGGGGTATACACAGATGTACAGGTTACATTCATTAAAATATATATATATATATATATATATATATATATATATATATATATATATATATATATATATATATATATATATATATATATATATATATATATATATATATATATATATATATATATATATATATATATATATATATATATATATATATATATATATATATATATATATATATATATATATATATATATATATATATATATATATATATATATATATATATATATATATATATATATATATATATATATATATATATATATATATATATATACATATATATATACATATATATATACATATATATATACATATATATATACATATATATATACATATATATATATATATATATATATATATATATATATATATATATATATATATATATATATATATATATATATATATATATATATATATATATATATATATATATATATATATATATATATATATATATATATATATATATATATATATATATATATATATATATATATATATATATATATATATATATATATATATATATATATATATATATATATATATATATATATATATATATATATATATATATATATATATATATATATATATATATATATGTTATAATATTTTTATCTCGGTTTTCCCGTGTCAGTAGGTCTTGACTAAGACCATTTGTCTTCCGACGTTTCGCTTGACGGTGAGCTTTCAGTGTGAGTAGACGTGTGTCGCGCGCGTGCTTTTCGTTAAGTCCTTGAAAATGCCTGGTGATATTCAGGCGAAACGTCGGAAGACAAATGGTCTTAGTCAAGACCTACTGACACGGGAAAACCGAGATAAAAATATTATAACATATTTCACCCGTGAAAACATCAAATAT